>JAVIAB010000088.1:47586719-47814219 GCA_032433765.1 Megaustenia siamemsis
TAAAATTAAAAACTGTCCCTTATCGAAATTACAGTCTATTTTAAACAATTAGAATTATTTTTATGCAGTTAAAAAATTATCTGCAGTTGTCACATCAACAATAAGACTATAGTCATTTATAAAGGGCTGTCGTTTCCAAGACTTGATTTCACATTGGCTGCCAGTTCATTCAGAGTTTATCTTGACATTGCAGATGCTCTAATTTTTCCAAAATATTATCTTTCCATTGGGGGTCATTTACCTTACACTTACTTTATTTGCCAGATGTGAATTGCCATAAGTTGTGATGGTCTTCTTGTCCAAGAGGAGAGAAGGCATAGTAGCATCTTGACTGACGTGTCACTTTAATATGAGCATTTTACTTGAGCTTTGCTACATTGTTGTGCCTGATATGATAAACAATCACTTCACATGCAAGGATGAGGTGGTATATCATTAACAGAGGAGAACACGAATCGATGTAATGGGCCATGCAGGGATAAGCAATCAAACGCAATACCAATAGCAGGACGGTTATGTTTATAGAATGTATAATTATGCTTATGTTTTACCAACAACAGGACGGTTATGTGTATAGAATGTATAATTATGCTTCAGATTTACCATTTTGTATAAAGAGAAATTCTTTCTTTGGTAATTTCACTTCTTTTTTCCAAAATAACTAACAGATGGTTCAATTGTATAAAGTGTTGTGTTATTTTTATTTTTACAATATGTATTTTAAATATTTTTATGTATTTGTTCTAATAAAAAAAAATTGATAACACAAGCATTTAACATCAAAGTCATTAAGTTAAAGTTTCTAAATAAGTAACTTTAAAGTGAAAAATAAATGTAACAGCTTGTAGAAATTCACGACAATTAGAGCTTTAGATTTCAAGAGTTAAACGTCCATATCTCCTTTATAATCCAACCTTTTTTCATTTAACAGTCATTGTCATCATCTACTGTCAGGAATAGCAATCTCCGTATTAACTCCTCAGGCGGCATTCGATCTTCCTAGTTTGACCTCCAATCCCTGGGTATTGACCTCTCGTCTGGTCTGTGCCATAAAAGTAATGCGCGAAGAGGGATTTCTCCTTTAATTAATGAAACAATTTTTACAACTCGATTTCCTGAAATGTTCAACTATGTGAGCAGATTCAACAGGGGAGACAACAAACCGATCGTTACTTCCAGACGTGGTCATGTAAGATTCAAACCGATTGATTTCTAACGAGATTTCCAAGAAAGTCGAGGTTAAGAGTGCCTATGAGTTCGTCACTGCTTGATTCTATTGTAGAAGACGTATTGATCTCTCGCCGATACATTTGGCTCCGTTATCCAAACACATCCTCCAGGCTTTGAGCAAACAGATCCAGACTGAGATGGAAGCAGCGTTCTCGACAAAATGGTCAGAAAGTCTTAGATCGTCATCACTCGTGGATAATCGTATAAATAGCATTCTTAAAGGTCACTGATTTGTAGATCCAGTAGGATTTATTATGACTTTGTTGCTTATCTCTTGCGAAATGGAGACATTTACTAGACGGTGTACAATCATGGACACTAATCAAACAGTTTGAAGACGAAATGGTTTTCTTTAAGAGACGGATTTACAAAAGGATATATTTTGTGCAAATAAAACACACACACTTGAAATGTGATAAAAAAGTACAAGTAAAAATACTGCTGTCAATGCAAACAAGGTTATTTTGCACATAAATAAATGTGATGGTATTTATTTAAGAATGGCAGAAAACAGATTATAAAGGAGATAAATAAATATAGAAATATGTAACACGGAAATTTTAAAGAAAAAAAACAAAGCTTTTTTTGTATTAAGTTTCAAATGCCGATTTTCCGATTCTCAGGAAAGAAATATACGCATTAAAGATAAACACATACAAAAACAAACACCACAGGTACACAAAAACCACAAACACAATCACACACACAAGCAGACATATATGCATATTGAATCGTACTATATTCTATATCAATTACATTTATTAAAATAGACAAAGAAATAGTGGAAATATATAACACTGAGTTTGTTTTAAGAATATTTAATGCAGCATTTGTGAAAATGAGTTACAAGAAATGTTGCACATTATAATGAAAGAAAGCAAAAATAAAGGATTCAGCCTTAATAGCAAAAAGACAGAGGTAATAGTAACAACAAAGAAAAAGACATCTCCTCAGTGCAAAATAAAGACAAGTGGAACAATATTAAAACAGGTAAATGAATTTAAATATTTGGTTAACCTCAGATGGAAGATGTACAAAAGAGGTGAGATGTAGAATGGCTCAGGCAAAATCAGCTTTCCAAAAAATGAGGAAGATATTATGCAATCCATTTTTGACAATAGAAACAAGAAAAAGAATTCTTAAATGTTATGTAGAGCCAGTCTTAACATATGGATGCGAATCATGGACAATAGGACAACAGACAAGAAAATCACTGGAGTCTGTAGAAATGTGGTTTTACAGAAAAATGTTGAGAGTACCATGGACAGCTAAGAAGAGTAATGAAGATGTTCTGAAAGATGTAAATGCAAAAAGAGAGCTAATTTTCAAATTAGCAATAAACAATCATCATTTTTTGGCCATGAAATGAGAAGAGAACAACTTGAATATATTGTAACAACTGGAACAATTGAGGGTCGAAGAGATAGAGGGATGCAAAGAGAAAAAAATAACAGACAGCTTAAGAGAAAGGCTTGGCAGAAGGTCAACAACAGAAATCATAAATAGCTGCCGAGATCGAAAGTTGTGGAGAGACATGATCACCTACGTCAGTAGGCCCGGTACTTGATGATGATGAATGCAGCATGGCACCAACAACAAGCACCAGAAGACTGGCAATAGGCAATCATTATACCAATATAGAAAAAGAAAGATAGCAAAAGAGACTGCAATCAATATAGAGGTATTTCTCTTTTCAGCCATGAAGGAAAGCTATACGCCAAAATCTTGGAAAAAAGGCTGAGACCAATAATAGAACTACAGCTAAGCGATTCTCAAATGTGGTTTCGAAAAAACAGAGGATGTACCGACGCACTATTCAAATTAAAACCGCTTGCAGAAAAAACGACAGAACACAATCAAAACCTATACATAGCCTTCATTGACCAGTAAAAGCATTCGACAGAGTAAACAGAGAACAACTGTGGGAGATACTAACAACATACGGAGTAAGCCAACATCTAACCAACCTTATTAAAAGCCTCTACGTCAACAGCAGCTGCAGGGTCAGAACAGCAGCAGGCTAGACAGACCACTTCGAAGTTAGATCAGGTGTAAGACAGGGGTGCGTACTATCCCCCTACTGTTTATTACATACATGGACCATATATGCAAGCTAGCCAACCCATCAGAGACAGAGGAGATCAACGAGCTTTTATTTGCAGACGACCAGGCACTAATACATGAAACAATAGAAGACCTACAAGAACACTTAAACAAACTCAACAGCACAGGCACAAAATACAACATGAAAGGCAACATCAACAAAACAGAAGTCATGAATGTCGCCAAAAATAAACAGAACATCAACATAACTATAGAAGGCAGACAACTAAAACAAGTAGAGGAATTCAAATATCTGGGAAGTCTAATGATAAACGATAATTCTCAAACAGCAGAGATAGAATCAAGATGCAACAAAGCTTGTCAAATCATTGGACAGTTATCACCACTATTTTCCAACATGGAAATAACTCTGGAGGCAAAACGAGCACTATACAATACAATCTTTAACCCAACGTTGTGCTACCAATGCCAGACCTCGACCCTAGATGCAAGAACAATAAGAAAAAATAACCTCTACAGAGATGAAATGTGTTAGACGAATGACAGGAAACAGTCTGAGAGATAAGATCAGAAATGAAGAACTGAGAAAAATGCTAGGAATAGCCCCCGCCATAGAATATATAAGGAAACAACAGATAAAATGGTTTGACCACGTGACAAGGCAGAAAGAACAAAACACAACACAACGAGCCCTCAACAAACGTTTTGAGAACACCAGACCCAAGGGTCGACCAAGAAAAAGATGGATCGATGGAATATTAGAAGCACTAGGAAACATAACAGCAGCAGAGGCGAACAGAAGAGCAAAAGACTGCAAATTATATCTCCCCTCGACGTTGAAAGGCAGATGAGGAAAGAAACAAGTAGAAGAAGAAAAATTTTGTTTTACAGAAACAGCAAATGTTATCTTCCTTTTGGTTCACTCCACTAGAACTCATCGTCAGCCCTTGGTATGGCGTTTAGAGGAAGTTCTCGCATTTTAAATGCCGGTATTACCTTCTAAACTTCGCTGGCTGAGTGGTTAGTGTGCTCGCTTCATAAGCAGAAAGATTCGGATTCGATCACCAGAAGTGGCTGATTTTTTTCGGACCGAGAAGGCTCCGGCGTTCACCCAGCCACTAAACAAAATGGATATCATATATATTTTTCTTGGGAAATAAAGGCGGCCGGAAGTGATACTGACAACATCAGCTAAAAATGTGTCTTGGTCACAGAAAAATATGGTCATCATCATCATCAAGTACCAAGCCTCCTTAGTAAATAAAACTCAACTTTATTAAGTATTGAGGTACCAAAGCTATATGCAAACAGATTGAAGAATTAACGGTAAGACAAACGCAATTAATAAAATGGAGGATGAAACAGAAGGAAGTTCAGAATACCAGATAGCTAAGAAGAGCAATGAAAACGCTCTGAATGAAGTCAAAGTAAAGAGAGACCTAATTTCCAAAATTAGGAAGAAATAATCGTTATTTTTGCCAAATAATGAGAAGGGAACATCTGGAATTTATTGTGACAACAGGGAAAATTGGGGGACGAAGAGATTGAGGGAAGCGAATAGAAAAGATACCAGACAGATTAAGAGAATGGCGTGGCAGAAGGTTAACAATTGAAATGATAAATAACTGTCGAAATCGAAAGTTGTGGAGAGACATGATTACCTACGCCAGCAGGCACGGTACTTGATGATGATTGTTAGCTAATATTACACCTTGAAGAGCTGCAAAGGACAGGAGGGCTGGTTCAGTCACCCCGAGCAAGCGACTTTCAAATTCACACAGCCTTAAATGTTATCTATGTTTCTTTCTAGGAAACGATCTGGCGTAGGGCTGACCATATAATTTAAAAGTATAAGTAAAGTAATTATTTTCTCCACACCTCTCTAGGCGTATGGGGAATATGGCTTTAGTTACCGTATTTTTTTCCATGAACAAAACACATTTTGGGGTAATTTGGTCGGCATGACGCCAGGCCGCCTTTACTTTCAAGAAAAATCTCAGCTACCCAATTTTAGAAACTGGTTTTTTTGCATGAAACTTGTCGATCCGAAACAAAATCCGCAACTTTTGTGAACCCTTCAGATTAGGATGTGAGCATAACTCAGCCACCGAGGCGCTTCATGCCTCCATGGTAAATCCAACATGGCAACTAACGAACGGCCTATTGCGTTAGCAGGAATGCTCGAGGAGTTAGATAATCTTTCTTCGTAAATCCAGTACAGATTAACTTCGCTATGGTCGTGAATAGCAGACATATTATGCGAAGATATAACGGTCGTAAAATAACGACACAGCACATCTCCGTCTACTTAACGGGTGAATACAAAAGAAGAAGACATTTTAGAATTACAGATCACAAAGTCTTAGTTTTAGTTCAGTGCTATATCTCTGCTGGGAGCCGCGATAGATCAGTGGTTTGTGAACTGGACAACAAAGGACAAGGGGTAGGGTTCTATCCCAACCGACGACTTCCGGGTTCACCCAGCGTTTAAAGGCTGGGAAATTAAAGCGGCACGGGCGTAATACCGACCACATTACCCCGAAAATCATGTTCTGAAGGTCTATAATAATTATGGTCACTAACACCATATTCCCTATACGTACTTGGCGTGACAGGGCTCTTTGCTACTACTTACTATATCTCTGCTATTTAAATATAAATGTGGCGAGTGTGTTTATGTGTGGCCTGTGAGTGTGTGTGTATATGTTTGCGTAGCGTGTGTATTTGTGTGTGTCCGTCTGTGTGTGTGTAAATACATTATAAATTAACGTTCATAAGAATTGTAACTCAAGGAAAGTAGCAAGCTATATTACTATTTATATTGTTATACTACTATTTAAATCCTCAAGACCTACAATTAAATATCACAGTTGAGGGAATAAATTTGGAGACAGTCCAGAGCTACAACTACCTGGGACATATTAATTACCAATGATGGAAAATGTAAAATTGAAATAAACAAAAGAAAAGGTATGGCAAAAAGTAATTTTAATGCCATGAAAAATGTACTAACAACAAAACAAATAACAGCAGGGCTGAAACTAAGAATAGCAAAATGTTACATCTTCTCAATATTCCTGTATGGTGAAGAAACATGGACATTAGAAAAGAAAATAGAACAGAAAATTTGAAGCCTTCGAAATGTGGATTACATAAGAATAGATAGAATTGGATGGAAAGAAAAGAAAACAAATGATGAAGTTTTAAAACAACTAAAAATAAAAAGAGAACTACTAAATACAATTAAGACAAAACAAATGCGATTTTTGGGGCATGTTAAAAGACACAACAGCCTACTAAAAGTAATATTGGAAGGAAAAATATAAGGTAAAAGAGGCAGAGGCAGCCCAATAATAACATGGACGAGTAACATCAAAAGATGGACAAGTCGATCTATAACAGCCCGCACCATCAAAGCAAGAAACAGAGTGGAATGGCGATCCATGGTAGCCAACCTTCGTTGCGTAAACAGCACTCGATGATGATGATGATTACTATTTCTATTTTATATTAGCTCCATAATATTGCCGATTCGTTTAATATATTAAGATGATAAAGCACCGTTTAAAACACATCTGATAGAAATATAAACAGTTTGAATGTATGTTTTGTTTCGCTATCTCTTGAGCATGCGCGTTAATGTATTTAACAACCTTAAAGCTGATCACTCGGGAATCTGATCACTCTTCCGAGGGCTGCCAAAATGATTCACTTGCTTGTCTGAGTAATGTACACAATTATGTTTACATAGAATGTACATTTTAACAAATTTATATCTTTAATTTCATTTTTTGTGCGTCTTTCTTTATCAATTTTTGATAGATTGCAAACCAAATTAAAAAAAAAAACTACTGAGATTATATTATCAAATATACATTAGTCATATGGTCGTTATTTTGTTACGTACAGTAGGTAGTACGGTACAAAAATATCAAATAATATACGTGTTTGAATATGATGAGTTCTTTTTTCTTGAGTATGCCAGGAATATATATATGCCTGTGTGTGTATGTGTATGTGTGTGTGTATGGGCAGAAAAAAATGGGGGGGGTGTGGGGGGGGGGGGGTGAGGTATTAATGTATTACAGCGAAATAAATGTCCCTTGTTGTTACAGTAGTCACGTGATGTATACATTAAAGTAAGAGAAACAAACAAAAAATGGCACATATACATTACTTATCAAAATATAAGTTGGTCTTTTTTCTAATCATCTTATTTATGTCTTCACTTTATAGCTACGTCCTTTAGAATGTGTGTATCTATCAATGTGTGTATGATGTTGCCATGTATGGGTGTACGTTTGGGTGTATGTATAAATATTTGTGTGTATGTATATCTGTGTGCGTAAATATATTTATATATATATATATATATATATATATATATATGTGTGTGTGCATGTGTATGCATGCATGCGTGTTTATGCATGTATGCCTGTATGTATTGTATGTTCAGATGCATGTTTATATTTATCGTTTGTATATATCCAATGATATATTTCCTTCATTGTAAGTAATATAAAGAACCCCCGTCACGCCAAGTGGCGTATAGGGAATATGGTGTTAGTGACCTTACATTTTACAGACCTTCAGCACATGATTTTTGGGATAATGTGGTCGGTATTACGCCCGTGCCGCTTTACTTTCCCAGAAAAATTCCGATACCCATTTAAGGCTGGGTGAACCGTCGTTTGGGATCGAACCCTACCTCTTGTCCTTTGTAGTCCAGTTCACTAACCACTGAGCTATCGCGGCTCCCTCCTTCATTGTAGCCACACATTTTTCACATTCGGTTTTGGACTGCTGCATTATCCTCGTGTACCCATCAGAACGAGGTGTCATGGATGGTCCACAGTTTAATGTTTATCTGACCAATAAGAAATAAAATGCTACTGCCACTGACACAAGTGACCTGTTTCATTAATTGACGTTTGATCAAATGCTACTGCCACTGACACAAGTGACCTGTTTCATTATTTGACGTTTGATCAAATGCTACTGGCACTGACACAAATGACCTGTTTTAATGTTTGACGTTTGATCAAATGCTACTGCCACTGACACAAATGACCTGTTTCATTATTTGACGTTTGATCAAATGCTACTGCCACTGACACAAGTGACCTGTTTCATTATTTGACGTTTGATCAAATGCTACTGCCACTGACACAAATGACCTGTTTCATTATTTGACGTTTGATCAAATGCTACTGCCACTGACACAAGTGACCTGTTTCATTAATTGACGTTTGATCAAATGCTACTGCCACTGACACAAGTGACCTGTTTCATTATTTGACGTTTGATCAAATGCTACTGGCACTGACACAAATGACCTGTTTTAATGTTTGACGTTTGATCAAATGCTACTGCCACTGACACAAATGACCTGTTTCATTATTTGACGTTTGATCAAATGCTACTGCCATTGACACAAATGACCTGTTTCATTATTTGACGTTTGATCAAATGCAAAAGCGTGTATGGTATTGAGCCAGGTAGCATGCCGAAGACGGTGTATGACAGGAAGGCGCTGATATGGCGGATTTGTCGTAAATTAGTGACACATGTCTACTATATGTCCACTGAAGGGGTGCACACCGAGGAAAACAAGAGCAGAAGAAGCAGAAGAAGAAGAAGTAGAAGAAGAAGAAGAAAGAAAGAAAAGAAGAAGCTAGAAAAGAAAAAAGAAGTGGAACAAAGAGGAAGTAGAAGAAGAAAAGGAAGGAGAAGTAATCATCATCATCCGTAGGCCCGTCCTTTGCAGAACGCTGCATTCATCACAGCCCGTCTGAAAGAATCCCTGTCTCTAGCTAGATCTCCCACTTCTTCTGTTGTCATGTTCATGGTCTCTTTGATGCAGAAGATGGTTTAAACCACATTCTTCTTGGTCTGCCTCTGATTCGTCGACCAGGAACCATGCCTTCCATTATTGTTGTTGTTATGCACACGGGCCTGTTTTTGGAAACTTCTGTTACTGTGTGCTTTGTGTGCACATTTTCAATTTGTGCACGCACACATACCCGTGCGCGTTTCCCTTATTGCCACATACAGGGAATATTTTATTCCTATTTTTTTTCTTTCCATTTCACCTTGTTGTTTGAAAATATAATAATTTTCTCGTATTTTTTATTTCATTTAAAATACATATTTGTACGTTTGTTGTATGTTTGTTCCTGCTGAAGGCCTATTGCACCGAAACGTCGTTCTGGTTTGTGTTCTCCACTTGTTACGTGAAGCTTTAACCATACCGTGTTTTTTAATTTTGTTTTCTCCTTTTTTTATTTCCCCTCCTTGTTTGTTTCCTAGCCCGTTGTATCTTTTGACGTGGGCATTGTATCTTAATTTCCTCTGCAGAATAGTGCTTATACGCCAGTTTTTTTCTGTTTACATCTTTTGACATGTCTTCATTGCTTCTTTCCGTTATCCAAGTTATTTTAAGTATTGTTTTTCTATAGCATTTTGCTTCGAATGAATCGATTTTCGCCCTTGATGTTTGCGTAATTTTCCATGATTCACATCCATTTTTGCTATCGGGAAGATACATTCCCTTAGTAAATGTAATTTTACTTCCTTGCTGGTATTGTGCCACATGTTCTTCATGGCGTTTAATTTTTGTTTTGCTTCCACTAATTTTCTTTTGATCTCTTTACGACAGTCTCTATTCTTAGTTACTACAGATCCCAGATATTCGTAGTTTGTTACAAGTTCAAGTCCTTTCCTTTTGATGATGATTTCGGGTTGCCATTTTTGCATTGTCAATGGACAATGACTAGGTTTTTTTAAAAACATATATTAAGTTATAAGTCTTGCTCTTCTCTACTCTTGTTGACGCACTCAATTATCTATTTTAGTCCTCATACACGGTCTGGGAAGAAGACGTAAAAAAAAGAAGATAAAAAAAGGAGTATGAGAAAGAAGAAGACAATTAATAAGACTAACATTACATTGGTAAATAAAAAATACAACCTATGCTGTTCTTGTTAATAACTCTACCAGACAGGCTCCTAGAATCACCCGGTCATTCCTTCTTATAATGACCGTCGTTTCCTACACAAACATTTGTTCGGCTTTTGATTTAAATTCATCCCAACCTTGACCTTTCTGACTTGTGTCGTCATTGACATCACGTGCCTAATATCCTCGACACTGCTGCTTTATTTTGCAGTAAATTAAAAAAAGAAACCTTGAGTACAAAAATACACATTAGCATATACAACACATACAACACATACAACATATACAACATATACAACATATACAACACATACAGCATATACAACATATACACAGTAAAATGAAACATTGAATGCCTTCTTTTTGCTCGCTGATATTTATTCTTTCATAGCACATTTCTGTACCTGATTTCTCCTGCGGTTACTACTATTCTATCTTTACGACACATAGTACCATTGCTGGTGTATGTCGGGGGCAACGATAGAACCCAAGGGATAAAGGCCGCTGGATAAAGGCTGCTTGGTCAAGCAGTCGCCACGACGTGTGAGACTCAGGATTTTTATTTTACCCCCAATATAAAAAAATCCTTTCTGTCTACCGC
Organism: Megaustenia siamemsis; assembly: GCA_032433765.1. Taxonomy (NCBI): domain Eukaryota; kingdom Metazoa; phylum Mollusca; class Gastropoda; order Stylommatophora; family Ariophantidae; genus Megaustenia; species Megaustenia siamemsis. The sequence goes on from JAVIAB010000088.1 coordinate 47,597,572, forward strand.
GGGCTTCGAACACTGAACGCCGGCTTTTCAGTCAGCGGGACAGTGGTTTTTAGCCGCACGGCCACGCGCAACTCTAACCGCAATCTCCTGCGGTTAATCCCCATAAAATACATAGCACATTCTCCGATGCTGCAACTTGTACAGTCCAATAGGATACAAATTCTAGCCTTGATAGATGCCCATGAAAAACAAGAGGTTTGATCTTTGAAGGATCTGTATCACGTGTATCGCTAAAGTATCTTTGAAGGATCTGTATCACGTGTATCGCTAAAGTATCTTTGAAGGATCTGTATCACGTGTATCGCTAAAGTATCTTTGAAGGATCTGTATCACGTCTATCGCTAAAGTGTCTTTGAAGGATCTGTATCACGTGTATCGCTAAAGTCGGTTGTGATGCTCTAAACTTCAAACAAGAAAAGAACGATCAAGATCAATTTACGCAGCAATACATCCAAACCATGCCGCTCAGGCACTGGTCTTGTATTCGCTTGAAATCTATTGTGTGTGTTCTTCATGTAACTAAACGTGACATCTATAGCTACAGATATTGAACGGGCTATGTTTTATACTTGTTCTGACATGTCCAGTTCGAAAGCCATAGAAAGCAAATAGCGGTTTTCCCTTTTCCAAATAACTCCTGATCACATAGTAGATGTTATCAAATGCCTAGCCCGATCGAGGACGGACAATAACACACAACATTCTTGTTAACGTTGACATTTTAAAGTACAAGTTGATATGCTAATGTCAGGGGAAAAACCCAATACGATTTAGAATACATTCTATCATTAAGATATTATTTTGACCGATTTACTATATACAACCCACACATATGGATTCTTCCGTGTTACAGAGTTCGTGTAGATGTGTATGCAGGAAATGTGTAAGATGTAAACAATGGGAGGGAATCAATGAATTGGTTAGTAAAATTAAGACTTTTATGAACTGTGGTGGCCGCTCTGACGATTGCTAGACGACCGGGACGTGGATTTTGGGATAAGCATGCATGATGAATAAATGTGTGCCGTGCAAGGTAGGACGGGAAAAGCTTCGGTGTCTTGAGCGCGGGTAATTGTAGTTTAGATAGACCACCAACATCCCAGTGACAAGGGGGGGGGGGATACATTAGAATCGAGCCACTCAGACGGCCAAGAACGGACAACCGAAGTAAGCGATCAGTAGGATAACATACCATTGTCCGGGCTTCATTCCTACACTATGCAGAGATTCTCCATATTAGACATGCACATAAACGGAGTTCTAGTTTACAGTGTCTGAGGTCAGTTATGGTAGTTATGTGTACAAATTCAAGATGGTGGAGTAAACAAGCAGTATTTCTTCAGTGTTTCGTGTGTCGAGTGTGAAAGGTATATAACAAAGTAATTCGAACGGCAACATACTCCATCAGTTTCATTGTGCACAGGGAGGATGATCATGTGACAGGCCGTGCAAGACGATAGGGGAGTTATTCTGTTCATTTATTTTTCATCAAAGCTGCACAATGTCCACCAATAAGGAGATTACTAAAACAACATATCGGCGAACCATGGAAATCAGATTTTCTAAAGATGGTAAAATAAAAAAAAATAGATATACGATACAATAAGGCAACACAACAATTTTGGGACAGCTATCCCCTATACTTTGACACCTATTACTACCAAGAAAAATCGTAACAGTATATACTTATTCCAACATTGTGCTACTAATGCCAAACATGGTCACTTACATCTAAGAACAAAAGAAAGCTTATCACCACAGAGATGCGATGTCTGAGAAAAGTCCTTGGAGTGACCGGAAAAGACAGAACCACAATTGCTATTATAAGAGTAGGCATTGGGCCAATCCTAAGTCACAAGCAGAAACAACAAATAAACTGGTTTGCCAATCTAGAAAGAATACCGTGTGATTCCTTACCATACAAAGCTTATATTAAAAGAGGAGAAGGAGAAGAGCAAGAGGGAGACCCAGAGTAAAATGGACAGACAATAAAAATTTTTAAAAAGTTACAACATCAGTGGTTAGTGAACTGGACTACGAAGGACAAGGGGTAGGGTTCGATTCGAACCGACGGCTTCCGGTTTCACCCAGCATTTTTTTCTGGGAAAGTAAAGCGGCACGGGCGTAATATCGACCACATTATCCCAAAAATCATGTGCCGAAGGTCTGTAAAATGTAAGGTCACTAACACCATATTCCCTATACGCCGCCACTTGGCGTGACGGGGGTACTTTACTTTTTATTTTACGACAGCAGAACGAGTACAAGAGGAAGTCAAGCAAAAGAAGATTTTTTTCAGAATAACATTTCCTCTGTATATGTACATCACAGCTGAACTTTCTTTCTCATATCAGCAGCCGACATATCTATAGGTGTTCTCTTGTAGCTAATAAATCTGGAGAGATCTTGCTGCCTTGTAGATATTGTTCTCTTTCGAAAGTTACGTGCACACCTTTACAGCCAAGCATGTGAACGAACTCACGAGTCTGTGGTGGAGAATTCAACTCATGTGGCCAGTTATTAAAGTCCTTTATTTCTGAAGTTACAAAAAGATGAATTATACATTCCAGTCCCGTTTGTCCGCTTCTATTAGTAATCATCAACTTTTATTGTCAAAATGGCTGCAGAATGGCTCAGGCAAAAGCAGCTTTCCAAAAGATGAGGAAGATACTATGCAATCCATTTTTGACAATAGAAACAAGAAAAAGTTTTTAAATGTTATGTAGAGCCAGTCTTAACATATGGATGTGAATCATGAACATTAGGACAAAAGACAAGAAAATCACTGGAGTCTGTAGAAATGTGGTTTTACAGAAGAATGTTGAGAGTACCATGGACAGCTAAGAAGAGTAATGAAGACGTTCTGAAAGAGGTAAAAGCAAAAAGAGAGTTAAGTTCCAATATTAGGAAGAAGCAATCATCATTTTTTGCCATGTAATAAGAAGAGAACAACTGGAATATATTGTAACAACTGGAAAAATTGAGGGACGAAGAGATAGTGGGAAGCAAAGAGAAAAAATAACAGACAGCTTAAGAGAATGGCTTGGCAGAAGGTCAACAACAGAAATGATAAATAGCTGCCGAGATCGAAAGTTGTGGAGAGACATGATCACCTACGTCAGTAAGCCCGGTACTTGATGATGCTGATTGTCAAAAATGGATTGCACAGTATCTTCCTCATTTAGTAATATCAGAGAATAAACACGCCATCTTATTTGTAATGTTTATCGACCTGAGAAAGGGATAAAGAACCCGAAGTTGAAGATCTTTTCCACACGTTAGACTCCCAAAGAAAAAACATTATTAACACTTGACTAGTTCCATTATGCTGAAAGTCACGAACATGTTTCCTGTGCGCACACAACTGACTTCGGCACGACACAGGATGTTTTCTCATGTTTTCAAGTCCTATCATATCTGCCACTTAGCTATCAATGTCTAGGATTTCTCCAGCTTACAACGTCATTGCTGTTACTACAAAGTTGGGTACATGTAAGGACCTCTAGTAAAGTGATACATTGACATGACGACGTATTTGATCAACATTTCAAAAGATTGTTTACGTTTTATCGCACTCAAGATATTATTCTTCTTGACATATTCTCTTGTTCGTTCAGCTCTTTAGCATTATATTTTCTGGGTCACGTGATGTTTGTTTATTCCTCGTTTAAGAAATGACTTGCTTCCACTACACGTTAAAGAACGTCATTACAAATGCTTCATATTTAATGTAAAAACCACAAGATATATATATATATATATATATCATCATCATCGCGTGCCTTCTTCGCAACGAAGGTTGACTACCATGTATCGCCATTCTACTCTGTTTCTTGCTTTGATGGTGCAGGCTGACATAGATTGACTTGTCCATCTTTTGATGTTACTCGTCCATGTTAGTCTTGGTCTGCCTCTGCCTCTTTTACCGTGTATTTTTCCTTCCAATATAACTTTTAGTAGGCTGTTGTGTCTTTTAACATGCCCCAAAAATTTCATTTCTCTTGTCTTAATTGTATTTAGTAGTTCTCTTTGAATCAAGAATGATCAACGGCCCAGAAAGCGAAAACAGCAAAGTGTGTGGTACACAAGAGGCATGTTCAGAACACGAAAGACGAACATGGCTGACCACCGTGAAAGAGATTGGAGCCTCATCACGTACCAGTCCAGAGGAAGCCATGGAGAGTCGGAGAAATTCGAACTTATGTCGGAGGAAAGATCTTAAAATAAGTACTTGGAATGTTAGGACTCTATATCAACAAGGGAAATTGGAAAATCTAATTCAAGAAGCAGAACGAATAAATATAGATATTTTAGGCATATCAGAGACTAGATGGAAGGAATGTGGGTACATTGAAGACGAAAAATATACATTTATATACTCAGGAAACACAACAGAACATCAAAGGGGGGTAGGAATACTGATAAAAAGAGAGCTACAAAAATATATAAGTACCCACTGGACATACAGTGATAGGATTATACTACTCAAGTTGAAAGCAAAACCATTCGACATAGCAATAATACAGACATATGCACCTACTCAAGACTACACAGATGAACAAATAGAGGCATACTATGAAGACCTAAATAAAGTTATGAAGCAAGTGAAATCTTCAGACATCTTGATTGTAATGGGTGACATGAACGCTAAAGTAGGAAAAGGTAGATATAAGACAATTATAGGAAATCATGGTTTAGGAAAAAGAAATGACAGAGGAGAAAGATTAATACAATTCTGTGAAGAAAACAGGCTGATAATATGTAACACCTACTTTGAGCAAGAGAAAAGGAAACTATACACATGGAAAAGCCCTGGAGATAGGAAAAGGAATCAAATAGATTACATAATGATAAAAGAAAGGTTCCGTAACAGCGTAAAGAAAGCCAAAACCTACCCAGGAGCAGATATTAATTCTGATCACAATCCTGTAATGATTAAAATGAAAATCAAACTAAAGAGAAACAAGCAAAAATCTGATTCATCAACAAACCCACTCGACATAACAGCTTTAAATCAAAAAGATATTAAAGATACCTATACAATACAAGTAAAGAACACATACCAGAAGCTGCTAGAGGAAGGAATTGAACAATACAGAAGAGAAAATCCTGATGAAAAAGTAACAACCAAATGGCAATGCATAAAGAAAAGCATACAAAAAGCCTGCGACACCTTACCCAAAAGAGAAAAGAACAAAAAACAAAAGTGGATAACTAACACCATCTTAGAAAAAATGGAAGAAAGGAGACAAGCGAAGAACACTGCCCAATACAATAAAATAGATAATGAGATACGCAAAATGTGCAAAAAGGCAAAAGAAGACTGGCTCAGCCAAAAATGTAGAGAAATAGAAACTATGGAAAGCAAACAAGACCTAAGAGGAATGCACACAGAAATAAAGAGAATGACTAATAAAAATAAAAAAGCCACAGAAGGTGGATGCATTGCAGACAAAAAAGGAAAAATGCTAACAGACAATAAGGATATCATAGAAAGATGGCAGGAATATATAACAGAACTATTTCATGATCAAAGGGACAAGAAACCAGTTATAAAATGTACATCAGGCTATAAAATCTTAAAATCTGAGGTGGAAAAAGCTATAAAAACAATGAGGGGAAAAGCAGCAGGACCTGAAAGCATACAGATAGAGATGATACAGGCACTTGAAGATTTTGGCATTGAAGTGATTACAGACATATGCAACGACATATACCACACAGGATACATACCAAATGAACTAAAAACATCAACTTTCATTGCATTGCCTAAAAAGAATGGTGCAGTTGAATGCAGTGACTTTAGAACAATAAGCCTAATGAGCCATGTTACAAAAATCTTGCTAAAAGTTATACAAGGAAGGATTCAGAATAAAATCAATACTGAATTAGATGAGCAGCAATTTGGATTTAGGAAAAATAGCGGGACAAAAGAAGCCATATTCTGCATGAGAACATTAATCGAAAAATACACAGAAGTAAACAAACCAATATATGCCTGCTTCATAGACTACACCAAAGCTTTTGATAGAGTACACCACAAACAACTTATAGAATGCCTAAAAGAGATACATCTAGATGACATGGATATACGACTAATATGCAATCTATACTGGGAGCAAACAGCAATAATAAAATATAACAAAGAGTTCTCTACACCCATTGATATAAAAAGAGGAGTAAGACAAGGATGCATCCTATCACCAAGCTTGTTCAATCTATACACTGAGCAAATCTTTAAAAACATCATAGAGATGCCAGGCCTACAAATTAATGGAAAGATAATCAATAACCTAAGATATGCTGACGATACTGTACTACTAGCAGAAAATCCTAAAGACCTACAACAATTACTTAATGAAATAAACACGACAAGCAAAAAATATGGACTAGATATGAATATCAAAAAGACTAAAACTATGATCATAAACAAAGAAAATACTCAAAACCCACAAGTGGATATCAAAATTGAAGGAATAGACCTTGAGACAGTTCAGAACTATAACTACCTTGGACATACTATAACCAGTGATGGAAAATGTACAACTGAAATAAACAAAAGAATAGGAATGGCAAAAAGTAATTTTAATGTCATGAAGGACATACTAACATCAAAACAAATAACACCAGAGCTAAAACTAAGAATAGCAAAATGTTACATCTTCTCAATATTCCTATATGGTGCTGAAACATGGACATTAGACAAGAAAACATAACAGAGAATTGAAGCCTTTGAAATGTGGATATATAGAAGAATAGGTAGAATTGGATGGAAGGAAAAGAAAACAAATGACAAAGTCTTAAAACAACTAAAAATGAAAAGAGAACTTCTGAACACAATTAGAACAAGACAAATGCGATTCTTAGGCCATGTTAAAAGACACAACAGCCTACTGAAAGTGATCCTGGAGGGGAAAATACAAGGTAAAAGAGGCAGAGGCAGACCAAGATTAACATGGACGAGTAACATCAAAAGATGGACAAATCAACCGATGACAACCTGCACCATCAAAGCAAGAGATAGAGCAAAATGGCGCTCCATGGTAGCCAACCTTCGTTGCGGAGACGGCACTCAATGATGATGATGAGTTCTCTTTTTATTTTAAGTTGTTTTAAAACTTCATCGTTTGTTTCATCACATTGTTGTATATACACAAGTGGCACGGGCATAAATACCGACCACATTACCCCAAAAATCATGTGCTGAAGGTCTGTAAAATTGATGCTCACTAACACCATATTCTCTATACCCTAAGTGGTGTGGCGGTGACTCTTTACTTTATATATATATATATATAGAGAGACAATTTTTAGAATAAGGTTTTCATTTTAAAAACAAAAACGTATACCATTATTTATTGCAGGATGCTAAGAAATCGTAAAAGGAAGACGTGACAGTGGTGTACCAAAAGATAAGGCGGTTTATGTCAACAAAGATAGTTTGATCTTTTCAACAGAGACAATGTGGGAGATCTGGCTAGAGACAGAGATTATTTCATACTCGTTGTGATGAGTAACGCTCTGTCAAGAATACGCAAAAGGATATGATGGTGATGATGATGACTATGATAATGATAGTGGTTATGGTAATGATGTTGATGATGGTGATGATGATGTTGATGATGATGTTGGTGATGATAAAGGTGGTGATGATGGTGATGTTGATGATGATGTTGATGATGATAAAGGTGGTGATGATGATGATGTTGATGATGGTGATAATGTTGGTTATGATAATGATAGTGGTGGTGATGATGATGATGTTGATGATGTTGATGATGATGTTGATGATGATAAAGGTGGTGATGATGATGATGTTGATGATGGTGATAATGATGATAAAGGTGGTGGTGATGATGATGTTGATGATAGTGATGATGATGGTGGTGATGATGATGTTGATGATGATGGTGATGATGATGATAAAGGTGGTGATGATGATGTTGATGATGGTGATGATGATGATAACGGTGGTAAAGATGATGTTGATGATAATTATAATGGTGGTGATGATGATGTTGATGATGCTGATGATGATGTTGATGATGATGTTGATGATTGCGATGCTAATGATGATAATGGTGATGATGATGTTGATGACGGTGATGATCATGATATTGGTGGCGATCATGATGGTGATGATTATGATAATGATGTTAAAGATGATGATGGTTATGATGGTGATGACGTTGATGATGAGAATTATTTGGTAACAACAACAAAATGAACATTTCATTTTTTAATAAAATAAAAGCAAAGAAAACCGAACACTGCAAATGTCATCATAATGCAAACCCACACATAATTTGATAATATAGGGCAAATAAGACGCACATGGAGCTGAAAGAAATAAATACAGAATGAGAAAACAGTCGTGGCAAGCCTAAATATAAATAATGAAAAACAAAAATGCATATGTTTGTGGAAGTAAGCTCTAAAGTCCCCACTATGGAAACCTTGAATGCAAACATTGAAACTGATATTGTTGCTGACTCTAGTAAAACCATAACAATGGAGTCACACACATTTCTCAAAGTTGAAGACGATCAACTTCCCTTTACTTTCCTAATAGAATGTAAATTTCTGGAAATGATTAAGCACTGTACCAGCTACAATAAGAGCTTGCTGGAGAGAAGTTACAGAAAGCAAATGCATAAGATGATCCTACTTAGTTTCATCACAGTGCATTTGTTGGTTTGCCTCTTTATTTTATTAGTGCAGATTTAACTACTTAATGTGGCGGTCTGAACTACCTATTGACATCACGACGATGTTGTGTAGGAACTTGTTGACAACCGAAACGTATCACAACATCATCATCATCATCATCAAGTACCGAGCCTGCTGGCGTAGGTGATCATGTCCCTCCACAACTTTCGATCTCGGCAACTATTTATAATTTCTGTTGTTGACCTTCTGTCAAGCCATTCTCTTAAGCCGTCTGTTATTTTTTCTCTTTGCTTCCCTCTATCTCTTCGTCCGTCAATTTTTCCAGTTGTTACAATATATTCCAGTTGTTCTCTTCTCATTACATGGCCAAAAAATGATAATTGTTTCTTCCTAATATTGGAAATTAGCTCGCTTTTTGCTTTGACCTCTCTCAGAACATCTTCATTACTCCTTTTAGCTCCCATGGTACTCTCAACATTCTTCTGTAAACCACATTTCTACAGACTCCAGTGATTTTCTTGTCAGTTGTCCTATTGTCCATGATTCGCATCCATATGTTAAGACTGGCTCTACGTAACATTTAAGAACTCTTTCTTGTTTATATTGTCAAAAATGGATTGCGTAGTATCTTTCTAACTTTTTGGAAAGCTGCTTTAGCCTGAGCCATTCTGCATCTCATCACATTTTGTATTGATCGTGATATCTGTTACCTGTCTGGTATTGATCGTGATGTCTGTTACCTGTCTGGTATTGATCGTGATGTCTGTTACCTGCCTGGTGTTGATCGTGATGTCTGTTACTTCGTTAATTCATCGTCCTACCGGCTACACAACATGCACACACAATGCTAAAACGACACCCATTTAGACACAGATGTCACACTGGCTAATGTCGGTGCCCGGATTGGAAAAGTTAACCTCCTATTCTGATCACGTGATAACACCGCACTATTTTCACGACGGTTTATTATAGCAAACAAAGCCATGATGAATTCACTGTTCACTAAGGATACTCTACTATTATTTCTCTTTACTCTTTAAGAGAGTCACAAGGCCGTGTGGTTAATGCATTCACTTGCCCCCATAAAGGTTCTGGTTTCAAATCCCAGTTGAGGCAACATTCTTTTCGACCTAAAAGCTTCCCTGGAGTTCACCCAGTCTCTTAAAATGGGTACCAAACACATTCTCTGGTAAGGAAAGTCAGCGAGGAAAGGAATTTGCGAACCCATGTCGCGAAGCTGATGCGTAATACAATGACGTCACTAACATTTAATTACCCACAGCAATGTCATGTGGCTGCCTTTACCTTTATGCTTCTCCATCCTTTTTTTCCTTGTCCACATACGAATTTCGGTTGAATGTATTTCTTTTCCTGTCATCAAGCACAGCCTCGAGTAAGTAATTAACGAAGTGTTTCTTTTGCTCGACACGGAAAATAGACTCCATACATCTCATTCACTTCCTACAGACAAAACAGGGTGTCTGTGATTGACCTGCTTCGTCATCATTTCTAGCAAAATGTCCACTCGGATTGGATGTGATGGACCGAAATAAGCAGATATTGCAGCCTAGCAGTAAATTGCAACACGCCCTATCAACCGTTCTTTTACGAGTTAGGACAATTTTTTGTGCTCGCAATTTACATAACTGTTGAGTTGCAAGTGTGGACCGTCAAATAATATATTCACATAACGCTTGAATGCCAACTTGAAGTACTTGCCATCCCAAATATCGAACTCGATTTCTAGACGAAATAAATTGGTTATTTCTACACCAAAACTCCTCTCTCTTCTTTCCATTAGTAGCAACATGTTTGTATCTTGTAGTCAATTACTTTAATTCAGTCTGCATTTTTTTAGGATATAGTCCCTCAGCCTTGGGTCTGGCTCGATCATTCGATATAAGAAAAGTGGTTGCTTATGTTGAGAGTTGTCTCCCTCCGAAACAGAATAAAGAGACCAAAGGGATATATTTACCCGAGTTCACATCACGTTTTCCTTTGTACCATTCATTTCTGTAAACCCAGCATATCATCACTGTATTTGGAGAGTGCACGAGCTGGTGTAAATCAAATCTGTGTCCCTGGGGTTGTCTCATTAAATTTAATGCCCGCTGCGGGCACATAATGCTCACGTGCTATTCGCCATCTTAAATCTAAATAATGCCAACTCGTACATGAAAGCATACTTTGAGGTCAAGGGTTGTCACAAGCGAGATACGAATGAAAACCTCTTGAGTTCATTCTGAGCAGAAAGCGAGGGCACTACCTTCTCGCTAAAGCCACATTATGAAATTTAAAAAAAACCTTTCTTTAAAGTGTGTTCATTAATTTAATGTATACTCGTCGAAACGATCACATTATTTTAAAGACTTACGTACTACAACTTACTGCGTTCTGTAATTTAGTTTCATGACTTCTTTTTCCAACGATAATAAATTTTCTTGTTCGTTTATTTGCCTCCTCTACTCAACGTACAATTATGATAAATATTTTCTACCGTTGTACGCACACTCATGTTGTTCACTGACCAGTTTTGGTCTTTACATATATCTGGTTCCTCTTTTTCTTCTTCCCATATCCCTGAGGGTCACTGGGTTTCCACAGATTTAAGCAGCTTTCTCCATTTCTATCTATCTTCAATCATTCTTTGGGAATCGGCAGAGTCGAAACCTGTCCATTCTTTGATGTTTTCTTCTCATCTATTTTTTTTATTTACATCTTCTTCTGGCTCCTTTTGCAATTTCTTGCAGAATGGTCTTTGCTTAGCTGGACTATCGAGATAAGGGGCAAGACTATCGAGATAAGTGGCCAGACTATCAAGATAAGCGGCCAGACTATCAAGATAAGCGGCCAGACTATCGAGATAAGTGGCCAGACTATCGAGATAAGTGGTCAGACTATTGAGATAAGTGGCCAGAATATCGAGATAAGTGGCCAGTCTATCAAGATAAGTGGCCAGACTATCAAGATAAGTGGCCAGACTATTGAGATAAGTGGCCAGACTATCGAGATAAGTGGCCAGTCTATCAAGATAAGCGGCCAGACTATCGAGATACGTGGCCAGACTATCGAGATAAGTGGCCAGACTATCGAGATACGTGGCCAGACTATCGAGATACGTGGCCAGACTATCGAGATAAGTGGCCAGACTATCGAGATACGTGGCCAGACTATCGAGATAAGTGGCCAGACTATCGAGATAAGTGGCCAGACTATCGAGATACGTGGCCAGACTATCGAGATAAGTGGCCAGACTATCGAGATACGTGGCCAGACTATCGAGATACGTGGCCAGACTATCAAGATAAGCGGCCAGACTATCGAGATAAGTGGCCAGACTATCGAGATAAGTGGCCAGACTATCGAGATACGTGGCCAGACTATCGAGATAAGTGGCCAGACTATCGAGATACGTGGCCAGACTATCGAGATAAGTGGCCAGACTATCGAGATAAGTGGCCAGACTATCGAGATACGTGGCCAGAATATCGAGATAAGTGGCCAGACTATCGAGATACGTGGCCAGACTATCGAGATACGTGGCCAGACTATCAAGATAAGCGGCCAGAATATCGAGATAAGTGGCCAGACTATCAAGATACGTGGCCAGACTATCGAGATAAGCGGCCAGACTATCGAGATAAGTGGCCAGACTATCGAGATACGTGGCCAGACTATCGAGATAAGTGGCCAGACTATCGAGATACGTGGCCAGACTATCGAGATACGTGGCCAGACTATCAAGATAAGCGGCCAGACTATCGAGATAAGTGACCAGACTATCGAGATACGTGGCCAGACTATCGAGATAAGTGGCCAGACTATCGAGATAAGTGGCCAGACTATCGAGATACGTGGCCAGACTACCGAGATACGTGGCCAGACTATTCTATTTTGCGTTTCTTCACAACTATCACTACTAACAAATTTAAACATTCAATCTTTTATGTCCGACATTTCAATACTACATGGTCTATACGCCATGTCCTAAAACAATGTGCTGGTGTGTGACACGCATTTTACCCACAATTTAATTTATGGTGAATTCGTTATTTAACGATAATGTTAACGGTGACCTTTAAACTGTTCATAGTTATGACTAGTCATTAGTCATAGTCGGTCTTTAACCAGATCGTTTTTTTTCTATTTTTGTTGTAAATATATTTTTTTTTTCATTTCTCCTTACAATAAGATTTACTGCATCTACGCATTAATATTCATTTCTTTACTTTGGCCCGAACGTGAACATTAATTGATATCAATGTTTAATTATTAAATTGTGCATTTTATTTTACCTGATATTATACTTAATTATTAATTTTAATTTCAGGCTATCATCATCATGTGCGATACCGATTGGCTTTGGCGATACTGTTTTTCCACGATCTATATCTACAGTTCATCGTATCAGTTCTGTTGTTGACTGTTTTCCATGCCATGGCACCAAGCTATCCAGTATTTTCTCTCTTTGTCGTCCGCGATCTCTCTTTCCTTTTATTTTGGCAGTTGTAACCAAGTATTCCAACTTTCCTCTACTCATGATGTAGCTGAAAAATGTTGATTGTTTATTTCTCATATATTATTTAGGAGTTCCCTTTTGTGTTGGCATCTTTGAGAGTTTATTCATTTTTCTTCTTAGCTGTCCAGGGAACTTTCAACATTCTTCTGAGAAATCCCATCTCTGTGGCCTCTAATCGTCTTTTCACCTGTTTGTCTACTGTCCATGATTTGCTTCCATAGCAGTTGTGCGATGAACTGTCTTTCTTACGTCTATTGACATAGATTTGTTACATAAGATATTTTTCATTTTCTGAAATGCTATTTTGGCCTGAACTATTCTGCTTTTTATTTCTGTGGTACATCTCCCATCTGATGTTATTATTATGCCCCGGTATTTGAAGCGTTGCACTTGTTTCAGATATTTATTTTAAAAAATTATTGATGTTGATTATAATTTCAACCTGTATCGATGCTTATCAGATTATGTTTGTCTGTATTTTCTGTTGATGTTGGTGCATAACTACAAGTAGCAGATGAGACAGTGAGAAACAGTGACGTCAATAGCATTCCGCTGAAAACACACCCTGCATCCAACTCATGTGGATTATAATAATCCTATACAATCCCACAGGAAATTGTCACTTCAAGCCCAGAGAATCCGACAATTATGTTTTTAGTGCTCAATGAAGATCAAGACAATGTCACACAAATCCTGCAGCGCTACGGGCTAACAACCCTCATTGAGACAAACCTAGAATCTCCTCACGACTTTTAGCCTAATATATTCGGATAAGACAAGAATGCAAGAGGAAGGGAATAACAATGATTCTGAATAGATTATTCATTCTCCTTGCTCTCATTCCTTACAACCTCTCACTCAAACACACACAATTTTCTTTTATTTTTTTTGTTATGAGCAAATTAAATATTGTGTTCTCTCGCTCTCTCTCAAATTCTCTCTCTCTCCTTCTCACCTATAAACAGACACTCTCTGTAAATTTGCTACAAGCTCTCTCTCTCTCGTATACACACTCTCATTCAATTTGACACAAACTCTCTCTCTCTCTCTCTCTCTCTCTCTCTCTCTCTCTCTCGTATACACCCTCTCTTTCAATTTAATACGACCTCTCTCTCGTATACACCCTCTCTTTCAATTTAATACGACCTCTCTCTCTCGTATACACACTCTCTTTCAATTTAATACATCTCTCTCTCTCTCTCTCTCTCTCGTATACACACTATCTTTCAATTTAATACGACATCTCTCTCTCTCTCTCTCTCTCTCTCTCTCTCGTATACACCCTCTCTTTCAATTTAATACGACCTCTCTCTCGTATACACCCTCTCTTTCAATTTAATACGACCTCTCTCTCTCGTATACACACTCTCTTTCAATTTAATACGACATCTCTCTCTCTCTCTCTCTCGTATACACACTATCTTTCAATTTAATACATCTCTCTCTCTCTCTCTCTCTCGTATACACACTCTCTTTCAATTTAATACGACATCTCTCTCTCTCTCTCTCTCGTATACACCCTCTCTTTCAATTTAATACGACCTCTCTCTCTCGTATACACACTCTCTTTCAATTTAATACATCTCTCTCTCTCTCTCTCTCTCGTATACACACTCTCTTTCAATTTAATACATCTCTCTCTCTCTCTCTCTCTCGTATACACACTCTCTTTCAATTTAATACGACATCTCTCTCTCTCTCTCTCTCTCGTATACACACTATCTTTCAATTTAATACGACATCTCTCTCTCGTATACACACTCTCTTTCAATTTAATACGACCTCTCTCTCTCGTATACACACTCTCTTTCAATTTAATACATCTCTCTCTCTCTCTCTCTCTCGTATACACACTATCTTTCAATTTAATACGACATCTCTCTCTCTCTCTCTCTCTCTCTCTCTCTATGTCTCGTATAAACACTCTATTTCAGTTTACTACAAACTCTCTATCTCTCCTTCTCTCTCTCTCTCATCTTTATAGATCACATCCTTGACTCATTACGACCACACTTTGAGGATGCTTGACATACACTCCTCCAAGCAATGTTCAATAAACGTAGTCGAGTTATTTCCCCTGCAAATAAAACTCAGACAGCGATGTTCTTTTGGTTCAATTCGAGCAATAAGAGTAGCGTCCCTTTGAAGAGACTTCCAAAGTGACACCAATCAATGAGATGCTACTTAAGATGTAACTAGACGAAAGAAGGTCCTGCGTGGGTAGGTGTTTTGGAGGTGATGGGGCTGGCCGGTGTAGGGAATTAGTCACAGGGAATGGCAAGATGGGAGGTAAAGAGGCAGAAAATGAGACAGAGAGCGAACGTTAAAGAAAGAATGAACGAGATGAGGAGACGCAGTAAAAGAGAGACAAAAAAGAGACTAGATGTGAATTCTTTATAGATAGAGAAAGAGAGACAAAAAAAGAGACTAGGTGTGAATTCTTTATAGATAGAGAAAGAGAGACAAAAAAAGAGACTAGGTGTGAATTCTTTATAGATAGAGAAAGAGAGACAAAAAAAGAGACTAGGTGTGAATTCTTTATAGATAGAGAAAGAGAGACAAAAAAAGAGACTAGATGTGAATTCTTTATAGATAGAGAAAGAGAGACAAAAAAAGAGACTAGATGTGAATTCTTTATAGATAGAGAAAGAGAGACAAAAAAAGAGACTAGGTGTGAATTCTTTATAGATAGAGAAAGAGAGACAAAAAAGAGACTAGATGTGAATTCTTTATAGATAGAGAAAGAGAGACAAAGAGGTGTCCAGAAAGATGAAAAGATAGGCAGAAAGGTGCATATAAGCAGAAATCGTGATATAGAAAGATAATGCAACTAAATAAAAGACAGATAGCAACAGAGAAGGAGAGAGAGAGAGAGCGAGACAGAGAGAGAGAGAGGGAAAGAGAGATTTAAAAGGAAAAAAAAGAAGCGGGCGAGGATATCCCTAATAGAAACATGAAAACTGGGATAACGAGAGAAATATATAAAAGATGAACAGAAGAAAGAGGGAGATATATAAAAGGGACATTATTATCTAATAGCAACATGATGTACATGCTATGTGGATATATCTATCTACAAAAACACAAAGTGGGTGTACACATTTTCAATAGCTTCAATTTACAATATAAATATTGTATTTATCTTTTTACATGAAATCATGCCTATATGTAAATACACACACACAGACACACAAATACACATTTATAACACTGACTTCGTCAGAAGTGCCAGCTATGAAGTGCTTTATTTCAAACCGGGACATCCGTCGGTTGATGAACCTGCACATTCCATGTCAATAACAATGATTACGTTTTGATAGTTTCCCATAATTTTGTGAATGGCCCATTTCTCCCTTTGATTATTATGCCTCAACATTCGTCACCTGTTCCATAAACGCCCCTGTATGTGTCGGCCATAACATTTCACGCTTAATTCTGGCACCTTTTGTGCCGGGCATGTTTGTGTGAAATAGATGACTGATGTCATCAGTAACTTCAATGTAGGGTTTGGCCTGAGCAATGAATGACTTGCTTTTACTGACATTCCTCATCATCATCATCATCATCATCATCGAGTGCCGTCTCCGCATCGAAAGTTGGCTACCATGGACCGCCATTCCACTCTGCCTCTTGCTTTGATGGTGCAGATTGTCATATGTCATAGGCTGACTTGTCCATCTTTTGATGTTACTCGCCCATGTTAGTCTTGGTCTGCCTCTGCCTCTTTTACCTAGTATTTTCCCTTCCAATATTACTTTTATTAGGTTGTTGTGTCTTTTTACTGACACTAACCCAAACATAAATCGCGTCTCACTGATGTTTCTATTTTAAGGCGATGCCTTTACAGATTCATACATTTCGAAATACGTCTCGAATACGTCTCCATTACGCCACAATACGTCTCCAATTCTTTTAACAATGTGACACGTGACCTTGTAAGAACGCAGACAACTATAAGATTGACTTAGTCTTGCGTGCTTTAAGAAAATTCGCCGCAAACCTCAAACTGGCGTGACGTTTTTATCTTTGACAGTCGAGGTGGTTGTGGGTAGTGTCAGCCGTCTACAGTTGATAACGTCACGCTAGATGGTTCTGTTTTCCGTTTTTATTTTCTGTACGCGGGCCTTACAAATCTATAGTTTTCAGTAGCTAGGGTATGTGAATGCCCGAGTGGACAACAGCAACAAGGTAATTGAGGAACAGTAGTAAGTACTTCAGTTAGTCACCTTCTTATGTGTTCAGTGGAGCCGTGGTCCTGCGTTGAACTTGGACTACCAGAGAAATGAGGGCAGGCTCAATAGCGACCGACTGGTTCCAATCTAACCTTAGAGAGACACCGATTGATACGTTTGTTGTTACAGGTTATGTGGCATTTGTAGAAGAGAGTCAATGGAGACGGCTAAAAGAAAATATCGTCGCGATAACCCAACACGCACACACGACAATTGGTATTGAGTATTATTTTATTTCTCGTAGAGAAGGACGGCACTGGCGTATTGCTGAACACAATATCTAAAAAATGTGTCGGTGGTAAATAAAAAAAAGAAATACGGGAACTAGCAATAGGGGAACTAGCAACATGTGAACTAGCAATAGGAGAACTAGCAAAAAAGGAAACAACAATTAGGAAACTAGCAACAGAGGAACTAGCAATAGGGGATCTAGCAAAAAAGGAAACAACAATTAGGAAACTAGCAACAGAGGAACTAGCAACATGTGAACTAGCAATAGGGGAACTAGCAATAGGGGAACTAGCAATAGGGGAACTAGCAATATGACAACTAGCAGCATGTGATCTAGCAATAGGAGAACTAGCAACATGTGAACTAGCAATAGGGGAACTAGCAACATGTGAACTAGCAATAGGAGAACTAGCAAAAAAAGAAACAACAATTAGGAAACTAGCAACAGAGGAACTAGCAACATGTGAACTAGCAATAGGAGAACTAGCAAAAAAGGAAACAGCAATTAGGGAACTAGCAACAGAGGAACTAGCAATATGGAACTAGGAACTGGGGAATTAGCAATATAGGATCTAGCAACTTGTGAACTAGCAATAGGAGAACTAGCAAAAAAGGAAACAGCAATTACGGAACTAGCAACAGAGGAACTAGCAATATGGAACTAGGAACTGGGGAATTAGCAATATAGGATCTAGCAACTTGTGAACTAGCAATAGGAGAACTAGCAAAAAAGGAAACAACAATTAGGGAACTAGCAACAGAGGAACTAGCAATATGTGAACTAGCAATAGGGGAACTACCAAAAAAGGAAACAACAATTAGGGAACTAGCAACAGAGGAACTAGCAACATGTGAACTAGAAATAGGAGAACTAGCAAAACAGGAAACAACAATTAGGAAACTAGCAACAGAGGAACTAGCAACATGTGAACTAGCAATAGGAGAACTAGCAATAGGGGAACTAACAATATGAGAACTAGCAGAATGTGATCTAGCAATAGGAGAACTAGCAAAATGTGAACTAGCAATAGGGGGACTAGCAACATGTGAACTAGCAATAGGAGAACTAGCAAAAAAAGAAACAACAATTAGGAAACTAGCAACAGAGGAACTAGCAACATGTGAAATAGCAATAGGAGAACTAGCAAAAAGGAAACAACAATTAGGAAACTAGCAACAGAGGAACTAGCAACATGTGAACTAGCAATAGGGGAACTAGCAAAACAGGAAACAACAATTAGGAAACTAGAAACAGAGGAACTAGCAACATGTGAACTAGCAATAGGGGAACTAGCAATAGGGGAACTAGCAATAGGGGAACTAGCAATATGACAACTAGCATCATGTGATCTAGCATTGGAGAACTAGCAACATGTGAACTAGCAATAGGGGGAACTAGCAACATGTGAACTAGCAATAGGAGAACTAGCAAAAAAAGAAACAACAATTAGGAAACTACCAAGATAGGAACTAGCAACATGGAACTAGGAACTGGGGAATTAGCAATATAGGATCTAGCAATAGGGGAACTAGCAATAGGGGAACAAGCAATATGAGAACTAGCAGCATGTGATCTAGCAATAGGAGAACTAGCAACATGTGAACTAGCAATAGGGGAACTAGCAACATGTGAACTAGCAACATGTGAACTAGCAATATGAGAACTAGCAAAAAGGAAACAACAATTAGGGAACTAGCAACAGAGGAACTTGCAACATGTGAACTAGCAATAGGAGAACTAGCAAAAAAGGAAACAACAATTAGGAAACTAGCAACAGAGGAACTAGCAATATGGAACTAGGAACTGGGGAATTAGCAATATAGGATCTAGCAACATTGTAAGCCGCAGGGTGTGACGAGATTGTCAAAATTGTGTTTTTTTGTGTGGAGCGCAGCAAGATATCGGAACCTCCAGTCTCTATATGTGGCACATAATTATGTTATTGAAGGGTTCTCACACAAAAGAGATAGCAGCCTGGAACATTAGATTCAGTGAAAACCATTTTGTAAAGAAAACACGTATTTTATATTACGCGCTCGACTCTTGGTGGCTCCTTTGGGAAATTAAAGGAAAAAAAAAGCATTGAGTGTCGCAAATTAACATAGACCATTCTATTTCTGCTTGAATTCTCTCCACCACTGTCAGGAAAACAAACAATTTAATCAGTTAATTAACGCAAACAAAAATCCAAACACAAGGGCACTGTACTCTATTTTAGCAATATTGTTGTCAATGGCATAAAGAATGTCACACAATGACCAACTGTACAGGCGAGCACGATACTTTGTTGTAACGGGGGAGGGGGGGGGGTTGAAGAGAGTGGGGGAATCATAAGACGAGGGACAGTCAGGGGAGTCACGGGAGAGTCAGGGGAGTCACGGGAGAGTCAGAGTAGAATTACTCAGACGAAAAGACAAGATTCTCGTGACTGATAATAGTAGTAAACAGGAGAAGTGAGTGGATGACGTAGTGAAAAGCTATTAGATGCGAGAGTGAATGAAGTAATTCTGGTTGGTCGACGAGAGATATAAGCAAATGAACGATGTTAGAGAAAGTGATCTGACTATTTCTTGGAACATGAAAGAAGACATACGGGCTATGCCGTGAGGCGTCAGCCATGCCGTGAGGCGTCAGCCATGCAGGTTAGTGAGTGAATCTCATTGTATTGACACAGATTAGTTAAAGGAATTCAAGAAGAGACTTGTCCATTTAAGTTAGAAAGTGTCAGTTGCCACGACTGGTGTCGTTTAGTAGACAGCCAGAAGCGAAGATTAATTTAGTCAGAACTGATCTTAGTGAGGAACGAAACAGGACGATAGTGAGTGCTAGAGATAGGCGAGGACTGGATGTGTGCTTCTGTAGCAATTGTGCAGTAGGAACCGAGCGGGACTGACAACTGCTGGACTTGTAACATTGTTGTATTTTCACCATGTGAGCTTGTAAATAAAGTGTGCTGTTCAACTAAAGCCTTCTTGTACAGTAATTACCAAGTCCATCAAGACGTGTCCAGACGCTGTGGTGATCAACGAAGTTGGGGTTGTCGCGGGGAAGAGAGACAAAGAATCAAGACTCTCCAGTTAAAGAACGAATGGATCATAAAGACCGAGTAACAAGGCGTGTAACACGAAGGACGGTCACCTGTGTATGTTTGTACAGTCAAGAACCGGTACTAGCCACTGTTTACGGTCACAGGTTACAACGGCGTGTAAGCAATTGAAGTGAAGTTCACACTGGCTCAATTCTACCACCTGGTGTGTATGAGTTGACATTTGACAGGTGCGAGTTCCAAGGTACTTGGCCGCATCTACATGATTACAGAAGGTCGCAGCGGACCGTATTATTATATTGCTGTTATTATTATTGTTATCACTGAAGAGAGAGGTGGCGTACGTTCGCCGTACATCGGCCGTTTACAAATCAGATTACATTGTCACATCGTCCGCCAAACTGAAACATGCACGAAAGAAAATCAGTTTTCCGTCTTCAATAGTGTTGTACAGGTTTTGCAAACAATCTACAAAGTAATGATTCAGTAATGCACGTCTGTCAATGCGGTGAACCTAGGCGGGAAGTAGGAGATGTGATGTATGTCAATGCGGTGAACCTAGGCGGGAAGTAGGAGATGTGATGTATGTCAATGCGGTGAACCTAGGCGGGAAATAGGAGATGTGATGTATGTCAATGCGGTGAACCTAGGCGGGAAGTAGGAGATGTGATGTATGTCAATGCGGTGAGCCTAGGCGGGAAGTAGGCGATGTGATGTATGTCAATGCGGTGAGCCTAGGCGGGAAGTAGGCGATGTGATGTATGTCAATGCGGTGAACCTAGGCGGGAAGTAGGAGATGTGATGTATGTCAATGCGGTGAACCTAGGCGGGAAATAGGAGATGTGATGTATGTCAATGCGGTGAACCTAGGCGGGAAGTAGGAGATGTGATGTATGTCAATGCGGTGAACCTAGGCGGGAAGTAGGAGATGTGATGTATGTCAATGCTGTGAGCCTAGGCGGGAAGTAGGCGATGTGATGTATGTCAATGCGTTGAACCTAGGCGGGAAGTAGGAGATGTGATGTATGTCAATGCGTTGAACCTAGGCGGGAAGTAGGAGATGTGATGTATGTCAATGCGGTGAGCCTAGGCGGGAAGTAGGCGATGTGATGTATGTCAATGCGGTGAGCCTAGGCGGGAAGTAGGCGATGTGATGTATGTCAATGCGGTGAACCTAGGCGGGAAGTAGGAGATGTGATGTATGTCAATGCGGTGAACCTAGGCGGGAAATAGGAGATGTGATGTATGTCAATGCGGTGAACCTAGGCGGGAAGTAGGAGATGTGATGTATGTCAATGCGGTGAACCTAGGCGGGAAGTAGGAGATGTGATGTATGTCAATGCTGTGAGCCTAGGCGGGAAGTAGGCGATGTGATGTATGTCAATGCGTTGAACCTAGGCGGGAAGTAGGAGATGTGATGTATGTCAATGCGTTGAACCTAGGCGGGAAGTAGGAGATGTGATGTATGTCAATGCGGTGAACCTAGGCGGGAAGTAGGAGATGTGATGTATGTCAATGCGGTTAGCCTAGGCGGGAAGTAGGCGATGTGATGTATGTCAATGCGGTGGACCTAGGCGGGAAGTAGGAGATGTGATGTATGTCAATGCGGTGAGCCTAGGCGGGAAGTAGGCGATGTGATGTATGTCAATACAATTAGCCTAAGCGAGAAATAAGAGATGTGACGTCTGTCAGTGCAATGAGCCTAGGCAAGAAGTAGAAGATACGACGTCTGTCAGTGCAATGAGCCTAGGCGAGAAGTAGAAGATACGACTTCTGTCAGTGCAATGAGCCTAGGCGAGAAGTAGAAGATACGACTTCTGTCAGTGCAATGAGCCTAGGCGAGAAGTAGAAGATACGACTTCTGTCAGTGCAATGAGCCTAGGCGAGAAGTAGAAGATACGACTTCTGTCAGTGCAATGTACCTAGGAGGGAGGTAGAAGATACGACATTTATAAAACAACTGTCAAGATACTGAGAGCAATGACGTCAGTCTCCATTACAATTTTTGAAATTTTCTTTAAAAAAAAAAAAAAAAAAAAAAAAAAAAAACACTTTCCTCACGCTCTAAGGCGTATGGTGGTTACGATGATGTCAATGCCCATATTTTATAATAACATAATAACACAAGCCATCGTTTGTTGTAGGGATGTGCTTGGTATCAAACCTGCCCTCCTTCAATAAAAAAGTATGCAGTTATTGGTTATTGGTTATGGAAGGCCTCGGTATCACAGCAAACGAATTAAAATCCATAATTGCTAAACCGCCCGTGCCAGTGAAATCATCCGAATTACTAACTTATCTCCCAAACAAAGAAAGGTAACTGTAGTCCCCATCGTAGCAGTCTCAGCACACGCCAAAAGACATAAGGCGAAACCGCGCAGAAAGTGAACACAGCCAACTGTTCCCTGTCATACGATGTCATCAATCATCGTAAACAAGCTGGATATCGAAGCAGGATCAAAACGGAGGAGACACACAGCTCACGGTGTGCACAGAGCACTTAACTCAGTAGCTCCTGCAACAAGCCGGACTTGGAATATGAGGAAACTGCAAGAAGGAACACTTTTCATGCATAGCCTTCAATGGTTCCTGACGCCTATCCACCATATACCATGGGAGTTCACGTCCTCCCGAAAATGATGATCGTCATAGCACTTGATGATGTTAGGCCATCATTGATGACCCCAATTCCAAACATATAGACACACAGTGGTGGTAAGTTATCATTTCCAATCCAACAGAAGCCACATGACCTGTAGTTAGTAAAACCACAGAGAGAATATGATTTTGTGACCTTCACTGATTCACTCTTAGATGTGAATGTGTAGTTTACAAAAGAGGAGAAGTTTTCAACTACAGTGATCCCATTTAAGGCAATTCTGGGATAGCAAGGCAAGTCTCCTTTATAGCAGCAGAAATTGATGTTCTCCGCTCCCTTCTTGTAGCTGCCGCCACACGATTCTGATGTCTCATGAACTTGGACATCATTCAAGAACAATGTCAGATTAATATTCCATAGATATGGTTCTGCTGATGAAATGCTTGGTGCAACAGTTGTATCAATCATACTGGAGGCTCCTGGTCTGTGGTCATTAATATCACAGACGGCACATGATGTTGTTATATTCAGTATTTATTTCTGGGGTGTAAATATGTGGCACACACATGGAGAGTGGTTTGTGGTCACAGTAATCCCATTAAAGGCAATTCAAGGATAGCATGGCATAGCTGTTTCAGAATAGCACAATCCTGTGATGTTTTCTGTGTTCGCTATAAAGCTGCTGCTGCTACACAATCCTGACCAATTATAGGTGTGGACATTATTCACTTGCAAAGACAAAACTGCTTTGTTTACATCATAAACCTCTGGAAGCGAATCATATGTGGGACTAATAGTACAATTTATTCTTTCATCAGGGATATCTTCATTGAGTCCCCAAAAAAAGGTCTTTGGTTAAAAAGCACATATGCTTTTGAGTTAAACACAAAATGAGCCCACTTCATAGATTCAAAATGATCCTTGCCAATGCCATCCGTTTGCACAAGTTAGGTCCTTAGCTACCAAACGTCCGAAACGAAGCCATCGAATTAACGACTTTACCTACAGCGAAGGTTAACGAACTGTGAACCAACATTTATGTTCAAACCCTTGAAAACATTTTCAAAAATCTGCCAACTCGCTGCAATAACATATATCGTGTTGTTCAATGTAAACATTGCTTAGTCCATAGCTCGAATATAAATCGAGTATATAGTACTTTTGCCTAATGACGTGAAAATAACAATGAAGAACTGACATGCTCAGAAGCAACAGATGTTTGTTCGTGGAGATGAGATCCAGGATTTACTGAGCGTATCACGTCAACCTCAAGAGACCGAGTAATGAATGACGTCATACTTCATCCTCTAAACCAAATCGTTACTGTAAGCAGAGATATGTAATTAAGATTACGATTAATCTTTTTAGTAATGTCTAATCTTTCATTTTAGAGCCCAACAGGCAGCATAGGACACTCACCGCTATCCATTGGCGTAGCGTTGTAAGGGCAAGAGGGGCGGTTGCTCAGGGACCCATCAATATTATAAGTGCACACTTTTAAAGGAAATAAAATATACTAATAGTAAAAAATGCAAAAGGCAAGTTAGAAGCGCATTATGTTCCTTACCTCGACTGATACATAGGCTACCCCACAATTAACATGTATACCGTTGTTAGTCTGTAACTTTGCAATAACAAGCCGCATATTGAGAATGCAAAAAGTGAAACTATACAAGACCAAGATCTCAAGTAATTTCTACATCCACCAGTTTCGTCAAAACTCCATAATCATTTGCTCGACAAACAACTTCGATTCCCACAATTACTATACTCCCAGACCTCACCCTCCACGTTCACTATACTCCCCAGACCTCACCTTTAACGTTCACTCTACTCCCATACCTCACCTTCCACGTTCAGTATACTCCCAGACCTCACCTTTAACGTTCACTATATTCCCAGACCTCACCTTTAACGTTCACTCTACTCCCATACCTTACCTTCCACGATCAGTATACTCCCAGACCTCACCTTTAACGTTCACTATACTCCCCAGACTTCACCTTCTACGTTCACTATACTCCCCCGATCTCACCTTCAACGTTCACCATACTCCTAGACCTCACCCTCTGCGTTCACTATACTCTCCAGACCTCACCTTCTACGTTCACTATACTTCCCAGATCTCACCTTCTACGTTCACTATACTTCCTAGATCTCACCTTCTACGTTCACTATACTTCCTAGATCTCACCTTCCACGTTCACTATACTCAGATGAGGTCTTGAGAGTATAGTGAACGTGGAAGGTGAGATTTAGGGGAGTATAGTGAACGTAGAAGGTGAGATCAAGACCTCACCTTCTACGTTCACTATACTCCTAGATCTCACCTTCCACGTTCACTATGCTCCCCTAGATCTCACCTTCCACGTTCAATATACTCTCCAGACCTCACCTTCCATTTTCACTATACTCCCCAGATCTCACCTTCTACGTTCACTATACTACTAGACCTCTACCTCTACGTTCACTATACTCCACAGATCTCACCTTCTACGTTCACTATACTCCCCAGATCTCACCTTCTACGTTCACTATACTTTCCCAGATCTTACCTTCTACGTTCACTATACTTTCCCAGATCTCACCTTCTACGTTCACTATACTCCCCAGATCTCACCTTCTACTTTCACTATACTCCAAGACCTCACCTTCCACGTTACCATACTTTTAGACATGTAAGGAAGGTGATGAAATGAAACACTTTCAAGCTTTTGAAACAGTGAAACAACATTGGGCATCCACACAATATTTCCTTGTTTTCGGGATTCTATTCAGGAGAAAGTTGTTGGGTGTAGCTCACATTTCAACAGAGTATGGTGTCAGATTGCCAAACAAGGAATAAAACAAAATTATGGCGTTAGACGAGTTCTCCACACCCCCAGCCAGACTGCCCTTCCACCCGTCTCTCCTCCGATCCAATAAGACAGACAATGTTCTCACCCATTACCCTCACCACAATACGGCGATCACCTAGCTACCAAATGTACCGCGGCACTGCAATTATTTGGGAGTGGCGATAGCTCAGTGGTTAGTAAACTGGATTACAAAGGACAAGAGGTAGGTTTCGATTCCAACCGATGGCTCTGGTTCACCCAGCCTTTAGTTGGTACGGGATTTTTTTAATGGGAAAATAAAGCGCAACGGGCTTAATACCGTCCACATTACCCCAAAAATCATGTGATGAAGGTCTGTAAAATTTATGGTCACTGATACCATATTCCAGGAGCCGCGATAGCTCAGTGGTTAGTGAACTGGACTACAAAGGACAAGAGGTAGGGTTCGATCCCATCCGATGGCTTCCGGGTTTACCCAGCCTTTAATGGGTACTGTTTTTTTTTTTCTGGGAAAGTAAAGCGGCACGGACGTAATACCGACCACATTACCCCAAAAATCATGTGCCAAAGGTCTGTAAAATGTATGGTCACTAACACCAAATTCCCTATACGCTACTTGGTGTGACGGGCGCACTTTACTTACTTTTTACAGCAATTATTTGTCTGTTCCCAGGATTATATTCAATTTTTTAAAATGTGAGACAGGAATTGTATCCAACACATCATAGACTATGTTGAAAGAAATATACATCTGTGTACATAAAAAATAATAAAAAAGGAAAGAACCCCGTCACGCCAAAGGGGCGTATAGGCAATATAGTGTTAGTGACTATAATTTTTATAAACTATCAGCACATTATTTTTGAGGTAATATGTTCAATATTACACACGTACCGCTTTACTTTCCCAGAAAAAACAATCTGATACCTTTTTAATGCTGGGTGAACCCGGCGGCCGTCGGTCAGGATCGAACCCGACGTCTTTTCCATTGTAGTCCAGTTCATTAACCACTCAGCTACTGCGCCACCCTATCTGTGTATATATTTGTGTACAATTAATGATGAAGACAAATGGATTTGATTTGTTAGCAAAGTTAGAAATGTTCTATGAGAAAGGTTATTGATTGGCTGGTCAGAGACTTCTAGAACTGTGCTGGAGCTCAACGGAGTTAAACAAATGGATTACAGGATAACGGGTAAGACAGTGGGAACAGATTAACGGATAAGACAGCGGGAACAGATTAACGGGTAAGACAGTGGGAACAGATTAACGGGTAAGACAGCGGGAACAGATTAACGGGTAAGACAGCGGGAACAGATTAACGGGTAAGACAGCGGGAACAAATTAACGGGTAAGACACCGGGAACAGATTAACGGGTAAGACAGCGGGAACAAATTAACGGGTAAGACAGTGGAAAAAAATTAACGAGTAAGACAGCGGGAACAAATTAACGGGTAAGACAGCGAGAACAAATTAACGGGTAAGACAGTGGGAACAAATTAACGGGTAAGACAGCGGGAACAAATTAACGGGTAAGACAGTGGGAACAAATTAACGGGTAAGACAGTGGGAACAAATTAACGAGTAAGACAGCGGGAACAAATTAACGGGTAAGACAGTGGGAACAAATTAACGAGTAAGACAGTGGGAACAAATTAACGGGTATGACAGTGGGAACAAATTAACGAGTAAGACAGCGGGAACAAATTAACGGGTAAGACAGTGGGAACAAATTAACGGGTAAGACAGTGGGAACAAATTAACGGGTAAGACAGCGGGAACAAATTAACGGGTAAGACAGTGGGAACAAATTAACGGGTAAGACAGTGGGAACAAATTAACGAGTAAGACAGCGGGAACAAATTAACGGGTAAGACAGTGGGAACAAATTAACGAGTAAAACAGTGGGAACAAATTAACGGGTATGACAGTGGGAACAAATTAACGAGTAAGACAGCGGGAACAAATTAACGGGTAAGACAGTGGGAACAAATTAACGAGTAAGACAGTGGGAACAAATTAACGAGTAAGACAGTGGGAACAAATTAACGAGTAAGACAGTGGGAACAAATTAACGGGTAAGACAGTGGGAACAAATTAACGAGTAAGACAGTGGGAACAAATTAACGGGTAAGACAGTGGGAACAAATTAACGGGTAAGACAGCGGGAACAAATTATCGAGTAAGGCAGTGGGAACAAATTATCGAGTAAGACAGTGGAACAAATTAACGAGTAAGACAGTGGGAACAAATTAACGGGTAAGACAGTGGGAACAAATTAACGAGTAAGACAGTGGGAACAAATTAACGGGTAAGACAGTGGGAACAAATTAACGGGTAAGACAGCGGAAACAAATTAACGGGTAAGACAGTGGGAACAAATTATCGAGTAAGACGGTGGGAACAAATTAACGAATAAGACAGTGGGAACAAATTAACGAGTAAGACAGTGGGAACAAATTAACGGGTAAGGCAGTGGGAACAAATTAACGAGTAAGACAGTGGAACAAATTAACGGGTAAGACAGTGGGAACATATTAATGGGTAGACAGCGGGAACAAATTAACGAGTAAGACAGTGGGAACAAATTAACGGAAATCTGTGATGGGGAGATGAAAACAGATTTGAAAATACAAAATAAAAGAATTCAGTAGGAGAAACTTCAGATGATGTCACACTATAGCTTGTTTCATAAGTCGTGCTCAACTTTTAAAATCAATATCTTTTAAACCGCTTTTTGTAATTTTTTCAAAATTTGCATGTAAAGTTATAATGATTAGAACCCAACAGGGAATTAATTTCATTAAAAACAAACATTTGGTTATTATTATTGCTTATTTGATTTATATAAATTTATAACGACCCATTGATGTAGTCAAAACTTAGTGTTTACAGTATTTAAGTTAAAAATAGCGATTACAAATCTATACACGGTCAAATTTACGATTTTGCACGCTTTAAACGTGAGCTGTCTGACACAATTAGACACTTGTAGAAAACACGAGGCATTGTGTGTTCCATTTCCGTTCATCCATAGGTGTAGAGGTGGAACGCTAACATTTATCATGAGTCTTAAAATGAAATTCTGCAGTTTACAAAACATCGCAATAAAAATGTATGACTATTTTTGCAAAGAGGCTAAACGAGGAAGATTATTTCATTCTTTAGAAAACCCTGAGAATAGGACAAGACACATTTTGGATTTATCTAAACGGTCATTTAATCGCTGGATTCAAGCACGTGACCGTCAATATTCCAAATATACAAAATCACAAGGAAGAGCAAAAATGTTGGATAATTTCGACAGAGAACTTATTAGAAGTGAAATTCGCAAAATGTTGGGTATGAATGACACTGTTACAATAAGAAAATTAAAAGTATCGCTGAAAAAGAACAACAGTATTGAAATATCAAAGTCTACATTATGGAGGAATGTGAGAGCTGCAGGCTTTACATTCAGAAAGTATTCCAATGGACGAAACATCATCTGTGAGAAGCCACATATAGTAGTCATGAGAAGCAAGTACTTACGTGAAGTAAAAGAGGTGCGCAAGCAAGGTTATGATATTGTGTACTTGGATGAAACATGGATCAATGCTCACCACACTAACCAAAGGGAATGGCAGTCATCAGATGGAAAGATTAAGAGATTAATACCTAGCAGCAAAGGACAGCGCTTGATAATTGCTCATGCAGGTAGTCGACAACATGGACTAATACAGAATGCAGAACTCATTTTTCTTTCAAAATCCATAGACAATCGGGATTATCACTCTGAGATGAATGGTCACATATTTAGACATTGGATTGAAAATTATGTTCTCCCATCACTAAATCGACCATCTTGCCTAATAATGGACAATGCAGCGTACCACAACATTGTTGCACTTGAAGATAAAGTCCCGACGTCATCCAGTACAAAAGATGCTATTAAGATATGGCTCACAAAGGAGCACATACAATTTAATAACACGTACTTAAAACCTGAATTACTATATCTAGTAAAGCAAAAAGAAAGGACAAAGATTTTTCAAATAGATAAGATTATCCAAGAGCACGGTCATATAAGTTTGAGGCTGCCACCTTACCATGCTCATTTAAATCCAATAGAACTAATCTGGGCAAAATTAAAAGGACAAGTGGCAGATGAAAATACAACATTCAAAATATGCGATGTAAAGACTTTTGCTAATCTCGCTTTATTAAATATAGACAAAGATTATTGGGCTAAATGTGAAGACCACGTCTTAAAACAGGAAGAGGAATATTGGAAAAATGATGGTTTGTGGAATGTTCAACCCCAAACAGTTATTAATCTTTTAGACTCGTCTGATTCAGAATGAAAGTATATAGCCCCCACAATGTTGGCCCCCATATTGCCTTAAATTATTTCAACAAACGGTCCTTTTCAGGACCACACAACTATGAAAATTGGACATACAGCTTGATATTATCGTCCGTCCTCGAACTGAGCAGACAATAATTATCCTGGTGTTTTGTTTTATCCAGTTATTTCCCCATTACGGTCACGCCTTTACCTAGTGAAAATTAATCGTAGACCAGCAACTACGGTAATTTCTATTCTTTAGGGCTTCACAATTTACAATTTTGACAAACATCAAAGAAATATCGCCGCTTTAAGAAAACTGCAGCTGCAAGATATTTGTTAAATATACATTTAAAGGGTCTTTTGCATTCTAATAACATTTGGAAAATTTCAAAAGTATTTAACAAACGGTTAGAGAGTAATAGCGTTTTGAAGTTGGGCATATGTTTTGAAACGAGCTATAATAGCTGACTTCACACTCTGAACTGAGTTCACACTATGAGCTGACTTCACACTATGAGCTGACTTCACATTATGAGCTGACCTCACACTATGAGCTGACTTCACACTATGAGCTGACTTCACACTATGAGCTGACCTCACACTATGAGCTGACTTCACACTATGAGCTGACTTCACACTATGAGCTGACTTCACACTATGAGCTGACCTCACACTATGAGCTGACCTCACACTATGAGCTGACTTCACACTATGAGTTGACTTCACACTATGAGTTGACTTCACACTATGAGCTGACCTCACACTATGAGTTGACTTCACACTATGAGCTGACTTCACACTATGAGCTGACTTCACACTATGAGCTGACTTCACACTATGAGCTGACTTCACACTATGAGTTGACTTCACACTATGAGTTGACTTCACACTATGAGCTGACCTCACACTATGAGTTGACTTCACACTATGAGCTGACCTCACACTATGAGTTGACTTCACACTATGAGCTGACCTCACACTATGAGTTGACTTCACACTATGAGTTGACTTCACACTATGAGCTGACCTCACACTATGAGTTGACTTCACACTATGAGCTGACTTCACACTATGAGCTGACTTCACACTATGAGTTGACTTCACACTATGAGCTGACTTCACACTATGAGTTGACTTCACACTATGAGTTGACTTCACACTATGAGCTGACCTCACACTATGAGTTGACTTCACACTATGAGCTGACTTCACACTATGAGCTGACTTCACACTATGAGCTGACGTGACACTAAGTTGTCACCAACATTGGAAGGTTCATTCAAGAATAATCCTTTTATTTGATAAACTCTTAAACTCTGCAGCTCGAGAAGTTTCATTGTTTAAACACTTTGATAAATGATGCAGTAACTGGGAACGTGTAGTCAGATTATTGTAAAAAAAAACACAAAACACATATTCCCACTAGCACACTGAGCTAGGAGAGGTTACACTTTTAATGAAAAGACAAAAGCAAGGCCTGACCTCCATTTCACGAATACAAACATTTTTTTTTTATTTCAGCTTTTCTTTTAAACCTGGATCTGTAATTATAGTTCATCCTTCTGTCCATTTATGAGTCTTCGAGGTTGGTCAGGTTCTTGACAAGGAAACTATTTTATTGGTCGCTCACTTGATTCTGTTCTACAAACGAGACAACCCTGTTTGAGGACATTGTGTATCTTGTAATATAACCATAGAGCCCACTTGCTTCCTCGACAACTTTCCTTAGTTAACTATTTGTTTTTATCTTAATTTGGTCTTGATCTGGTTCTCGTCGACAGAGATTGATTCAAGCAATTAGATGCATGTCCTTCCTAGAAGACTAATAAACAAAGTGAGAGATGTCACACACACTTTTACCTTTATCGAACAAATAACTATTATCATTCAGTTAAAAACGAACATTTATATGACGTAACAGATCCACTTTGACGAGCATCTCAACTACAAAAACACTCCAAACTTCTAGAAAATACAAGCCAGGCTTACATACCTCCCTGCTATTTTCCCAAAGCGACACTAAACCAATACACTAAGGCAAATACAATTAAATGAATGAAACTTCTTTTTATTTAAAAAAAAAAAATTAAAATAGGAAACTTTATTAGATCTTTGTTACCAGACTTCGAGATAATTGAAAACAAGGCCATCATGCTCTATTGCTACCACATTGATGTGATCTATTTTGTTTCACATACGATATTATACATAAAGATTGTGAAGTTACATTAATAGGAAGTTCAATATCGAGACAGAAGCAGCAGATCGCTGGTCATGAAGTCTTGGTGACGAATTCAAAAGTATTCAACAGAAAGTTGGCAGTAAGGCTCAGCGGCAGGAGTGGATACAGCTCTTGGATTGCTCTAATGTGTGCGCGTTAACCTGGGTGTACTGTCCATGGTTAGTTGGTGTGCACGTTAACCTGGGGGTACTGTCCATGGTTAGTTGGTGTGCACGTTAACCTGGGGGTACTGTCCATGGTTAGTTGGTGTGCGCGTTAACCTGGGTGTACTGTCCATGGAAATTTGGTGTGCGCTTTAACCTGGGTGTAATGTCCATGGTAAGCTGGTGTGCAAGTTAACCTGGGTGTACTGTGTCCATGGTATACTGGTGTGGCCGTTAACTTGGGTGTACTGTCCATGGTAAGCTGGTGTGCACGTTAATCTGGGTGTACTGTCCATGATAAGCTGGTGTGGCCGTTAACTTGGGTGTACTGTCCATGGCAAGCTGGTGTGCACGTTAATCTGGGTGTACTGTCCATGATAAGCTGGTGTGGCCGTTAACTTGGGTGTACTGTCCATGGCAAGCTGGTGTGCACGTTAATCTGGGTGTACTGTCCATGATAAGCTGGTGTGGCCGTTAACTTGGGTGTACTGTCTATGGTAAGCTGGTGTGCACGCTAACCTGGGTGTACTGTCCATGGTAAGCTGGTGTACACGATAACCTGGATGTACTGTCCATGGTAAGCTGGTGTACACGATAACCTGGGTGTACTGTCCATGGTAAGCTGGTGTGCACGCTAACCTGGGTGTACTGTCCATGGTAAGCTGGTGTACACGATAACCTGGATGTACTGTCTATGGTAAGCTGGTGTGCACGATAACCTGGATGTACTGTCTATGGTAAGCTGGTGTACACGATAACCTGGGTGTGCTGTCCATGGTAAGCTGGTGTATACGATAACCTGGGTGTACTGTCCATGGTAAGCTGGTGTGCACGCTAACCTGGGTGTACTGTCCATGGTAAGCTGGTGTACACGATAACCTGGGTGTGCTGTCCATGGTAAGCTGGTGTGCACGATAACCTGGGTGTACTGTCCATGGTAAGCTGGTGTACACGATAACCTGGGTGTACTGTCCATGGTAAGCTGGTGTACACGATAACCTGGGTGTGCTGTCCATGGTAAGCTGGTGTGCACGCTAACCTGGATGTACTGTCTATGGTAAGCTGGTGTGCACGCTAACCTGGGTGTGCTGTCCATGGTAAGCTGGTGTGCACGCTAACCTGGGTGTACTGTCCATGGTAAGCTGGTGTGCACGATAACCTGGGTGTACTGTCCATGGTAAGCTGGTATGCACGCTAACCTGGGTGTACTGTCCATGGTAAGCTGGTGTGCACGCTAATGAAACAATCGATAAGCTTCCTGACAGCTCTGGCACTGAGTGTAGTTGACTCTGGACAAACGTGATATCGCCATGTTTGTTCGTCATTCATGAAGAGAAAGGGAGAAGGATGTTTGGGACATTGATGTATATTGAGAGACTGATGAGTCTAGAGGTGCGAAAGGGGTCTAATCGATTCGGAGTGCTTTCAAAGAGCAGCAGATGTATCTATAATCATTACATTACAAGAACAGTCAGTCTGCATACGCTTCGAGAAATGATGGCACTGACGATGGAGCGAATATGGGAACGTCCCGACGACAGTGAAACTGATTCCATAGATAGAATAGAATAAAATATAATTACGATTTACTGGGGCTAAGCATAAAGCTGGCAATGTCGATGCATTCAAGAAATATTTCAGTTACTCAATGAAGTTCTTGAGAGAGGTTTGTATATTGAACGAAGTGTACATCGCTTGCTGGAGAGAGTTGAGGGAAGAAAAGCAATATTGACAGTGGGAGCAATAGACAGGGACATGTCGATAAGATAACAAATAATCGGATAAATGAAGAGAGGTACGGCGAATGTATTGAAAGAAAAGATTGACATTGATTGAAAAGATCTTCGCATTGCAGGAAGTTGGCAAGTCAGATAGAGAGAAGATTGAAGAAGGTAAATGGGAATATGAACGAACCAACAAATAACGAAAACAGGAGGGTGAGAATAGATCGACAAACAATTGAAGGAGTGAACGACTAAAAAATAAGGATACGAGAGAGGCAGAGAAAAAGACAAAGAGGGGACACTCAATTCTCGAGATAATGTTAGAAAGTGACACTTTATGAATGAAACAAAGAGAGAGCTACTAGATGATGTCAAAGAATAACACAAATCAGCGAACGAATTTCTGCACAGAAGGGGTCCAATTTTCGTTCTGTGGTAAGCATTTAGCCTTTCAGCAGAGACTTTTTGATGCAGTAAAATAACAAATCGTATTACTGATACGAGTCTTAGAATTGACATATCATCATCATCATCAAGTACCGGGCCTGCTGGCGCAGGTGATCATGTCTCTCCACAACTTTCGATTTCGGCAGCTATTTATCATTTCTGTTGTTGACCTTCTGTCAAGCCATTCTCTTAAGCTGTCTGCGTTTTTTTTCTCTTTGCTTCCCTCTATCTCTTCGTCCCTCAATTTTTTCAGTTGTTACAATATATTCCAGTTGTTCTCTTCTCATTACATGGCCAAAAATGATGATTGTTTCTTCCTAATATTGGAAATTAGCTCTCTTTTTGCTTTGACCTCTCTCAGAACATCTTCTTTGCTGTCCATGGTACTCTCAACATTCTTCTGCAAAACCACATTTCTACAGACTCCAGTGATTTTCTTGTCTATTGTCCTATTGTCCATGATTCGCATCCATATGTTAAGACCGGCTCTAAGTAACATATAGACTGTGAAATTACTTCAAGTTCATTAAGACTGGTGCTCATTTTCATCAAAGACCACATTTTAGAAAACTGTGTGTGCAAGATTTTGTATTTTGTCATTTTGTTTTCATACTCTACACTTTTATCTTAAACATTTTCTTCAATGTAAACTGGATAACATACAAATAAGTACTGAAATGAACAGAGGCCATATAATCAGGAAGACACAAGAAAACAAAAAACATAGCTATTGAGCACCAAGTTATAAAACAAGTGTCAAACTGTAAATATTTGGCAACAACATACTCTGAAGATAATAACATCGACAAAGAAATAGACATACGATGCGATAAGAGAAAAAAATTTTGCGACAGCTATCCCCTATACTTGAACACAGAGTAATAACTTTTACCACCAAGAAACATCTTTTACAGGGTGCATTCATTCCAACATTGTGCTACCAATACCAAACATAGTCAAGCCCTAAAGAAGGTTTGTCGCCATAGAGATGCGATGTCTGAGAAAAGCGCTTGGAGTAACAAGAGAAGACAGAATCAAAACTTACATTATAAGAGATTGAGTAGTCATTAAGCCAATGCTAAGCTACATACAGAAACAACAAATAAACTGGTTTAAACATCTAGTGAAAATACCGTGTGATTTCTTACCATAATACGAATATATTAACAAAAAGAGAATGGAGAAGAGCGGGACGGAGACCCAGAGTAAGATTGTCAGATAAGAAGAAAGAAACGTTACAACACCATCACATAACAATAAGTGAAGCCGCCAAAATGGCAAGAAATATAACTTTGTATCTCCCTCGACACCCATACAGACACAACAGCAAGTGAAGGAAGAACGGAAGGAAGAAAGGAAGATCTTCAACAACGGTTCAAGAGATGTCATATCGACTAAATCTACAGTTCTCAATAACGGAAGGAAGAAAGGAAGATCTTAAACAACGGTTCCAGAGATGTCGTATCGACTAAATCTACAGTTCTCAATAACGGAAGGAAGAAAGGAATATCTTAAACAACTGTTCAAGAGATGTCATATCGACTAAATCTACAGTTCTCAATAACGGAAGGAAGAAAGGAATATCTTAAACAACTGTTCAAGAGATGTCATATCGACTAAATCTACTGTTCACAATAAACCTAATTTGTGGGCGTGTCTTTATTTCTTCAACTTTTTTTTTTTTTTTTGCCAACTGAATATTTCTTTGGTTAATTCTAAAGAATTGAATATCTTGGGTTTGTGTTTGAGTCGATTGTTATTGCGTCATTATATTTGTATGCACATCTCGGCGTCTCTTGAAGGACGCTGAACACCTATGCGTTTGCCTGGAGCACCGTGTTGTCAACTCTAAAAACAATAGATATCAAATATTATCTGATTGATGTAGCATGTTTACCGTGCACTATTTGTACTTGAATATCACAATACTTGTCATATTACGATTAGTACATTAATCTTGCACTATTTGTACTTGAATATCACAATACTTGTCATATTACGATTAGTACATTAATCTTGCACTATTTGTACTTGAATATCACAATACTTGTCATATTACGATTAGTACATTCATCTTGCAATATTTGTACTTGAATATCACAATACTTGTCATATTACGATTAGTACATTAATCTTGCAATATTTGTACTAGAATATCACAATACTTGTCCTGTTACGATTAGTACATTAATCTTGCAATATTTGTACTAGAATATCACAATACTTGTCCTATTACGATTAGTACATTAATCTTGCAATATTTGTACTAGAATATCACAATACTTGTCATATTACGATTAGTACATTAATCTTGCAATATTTGTACTAGAATATCACAATACTTGTCATATTACGATTAGTACATTAATCTTGCAATATTTGTTACTGTCCTGTTATTACCTATGAGTGAAGTATTTTTATTAAAACTCTTAGTTTTTGAGCGTTGCAAAATCATCATCATCATCGAGTACCATCTCCGCATCGAAGGTTGGCTACCATGGAGCTGCATTCTGCTCTGTCTCTTGTTTTGATGGTGCAGGTTGTCATAGGCTGGTTTGTCCATCTTTTGATATTACTCGTCCATGTTAGTCTTGGTCTGCCTCTGCTCCTTTAACTTGTATTTTCCCTCCAGGATTACTTTTAGTAGGCTGTTGTGTCTTTTAACATGGCCCAAAAATCGCATTTATCTTGATTGAATTATGTTAAGTAGTTCTCTTTTCATTTTTAGCTATTTTAAGACTTCATCGTTTGTTTTCTTTTCCTTCCATCCAATTCTACCTTTTCTTCTATATATCCACATTTCAAAGGCTTTAATTCTCTGTTCTGTTTTCTTGTCTAATGTTCATGTTTCTGCACCATATAGGAATGTTGAGAAGACATAACATTTTGCTATTCTTAGTTTTAGTCCTGGTGTTATTTGTTTTGATGTTAGTATATTTTTCATGACATTAAAATTACTTTTTGCCATTTCTATTCTTTTGTTTATTTCATTTGTACATTTTCCATCACTGGTTATAGTATGTCCAAGTTAGTTGTAGTTCTGAACTGTTTCCAGGTCTATTCCTTCAATGTTGATATCCACTTGTGGGTTTTGAGTATTTTCTTTGTTCATGATCACAGTTTTAGCCTTTTTGTTATTCATATTTAGTCTAAAACTATGATCATTAACAAAGAAAATACTCAAATCCCACACAATCCATAAATGTAATTTTACTTTTAGTAGTTAGCTGCTATAATACTTATCTTTTACATGTTTGAATGTTACACTACTTATCTTTTACATGTTTGAATGTTACACTACTGTTAACTGTTGGTTCTTGAGTGTTGCAGGAGACGAGATATGTCAGTGGTTAGTGAACTGGACTACAAAGGATAAGAGGTAGGGTTCGAGCACAACCATTGGCTTCCGGGTTCACACAGCCTTAAATTTGTACTGGATTCTTTTCTGGGACAATAAAGCGGTACGGGCGTATTACTGACCACATTACCTCAAAAATCATGTTCCGAAGGTCTTGAAAATTTATGGTCGCTAACATCATATTCCCTATACGCCACTTGGCGTGTCGGGGCTCTAATAACTTTTACTTTTTTACTTCAGTGTCGCATACATCATGTATGCCTCATTGAAATCTCAGCACTTGAGTGTCACATACATCATATATGCCTCATTGAATCTCAGAACTTGAGTGTCACATACATCATTTATGCCTCATTGAACTCTCAGCACTTGAGTGTCACATACATCATATATGCCTCATTAAATCTCAGTACTTGAGTGTCACATACATGATATATGCCTCATTTAATCTCAGCACTTGAGTATCACATGCATCAAATATGCCTCATTGAATCTCAGCACTTGAGTGTCACATACATCATATATGCCTCATTGAACTCTCAGCACTTGAGTGTCACATACATCATATATGCCTCATTAAATCTCAGTACTTGAGTGTCACATACATCATATATGCCTCATTGAACTCTCAGTACTTCAGTGTCGCATACATCATATATGCCTCATTGAACTATCAGTACTTGAGTGTCACATACATCATATATGCCTCATTGAACTATCAGTAATTGAGTGTCACAGTATTTTGCTATTTAACTAATACCTGAATGTCATCTGACATGCAACTTTTGCCATTTTAATGTCACATTATGATTTAATTATCATATTACTGTTAGTACTTGAGGAGTAATGACATGAAGATGCACCAAGATGAATGAGATGCATTGAGCATTCCTATATGGCGCATAAACCTTAGACAATAAAATAGAACAGAAAATTGAAACCTTTGAAATGTGTATTTATAGAAGAATAGGACACATTGAATGAAAAGAAAAGAAAGCAAATGCTGAAGTCTTATATCAACTAGAAATGAAAAGAGAACTACTAAACACAATTCAAATAAGACAAATGAGATTTTTTGAGCATATTAAAAGACAAAGCTGCCTGCTCTAAAAGTAACCTTCACAGGGAATATACAAGGTAAAAGAGGCAGAGGCAGACCGAGAATGACATGGAAGAGCCACATCAAAGGATGGACAAGTCAGCTTATGACAACCAGCACAATCAAAGCAGAAGACAGAGCGGAATGGCGCTCCATGGTAGCCAACCTTCGATGACGAGACAGCACTCAATAATGATGATAATGGTGAGCTGTTAATACTTGAATGTAATCTGTAATGTAATTGTTAATGCGTGAATGCAATCTGTAATGTAACTGTTAATACTTGAATGTAATATGTAATGTAACTGTTAATACTTGAATGTAATCTGTAATGTAACTGTTAATACTTGAATGTAATCGGTAATGTAACTATTACCACTCGGAAGTCCCACTATTTGTCATGCGATTGTTTTCCTTAAATCTCATCTTATTATTGTATAAATATTAGA
This sequence comes from Megaustenia siamemsis, assembly GCA_032433765.1. Taxonomy (NCBI): domain Eukaryota; kingdom Metazoa; phylum Mollusca; class Gastropoda; order Stylommatophora; family Ariophantidae; genus Megaustenia; species Megaustenia siamemsis. The sequence continues at coordinate 47,637,500 of JAVIAB010000088.1, forward strand.
ACTGGTAGAGTGAAAGAAGGCAAAAATAAAGGACTCAGTCTTAATAGCAGAAAGATTGCAATCTTGTAATGGTAACAACAAAGAAAAAGACATCACCTCAGTGCAAAATAAAGACAAGTGGAACAATATTAAAACAGGTAAATGAATTAAAATATCTGGAAACATTGTTAACCTCTGACGGAAGAAGTACAACAGAGCTGAGATGCAGAATGGCTCAGGCAAAAGCAGCTAAGTGCTGATACAAAGCAATCCATTTTTGACAATAGAAACAAGAAAAGAGTACTTAAGTGTTGTGTAGAGCCAGTCTTAACATATGGACGTGAATCATTGACAATATGACAACAGACAAGAAAATCACTGGAGTCTGTGGAAATGTGGCTTTACAGAAGAATGCTGAGAATACCATGGACAGATAAGAAGAGTAATGAAGATGTTCTGAAAGAGGCCAAAGCAAAAAGCGAGCTAATTTCCAATATTCGGAAGAAATAATACTTTTTTGGCCATGTAATGAGAAGAGAACAACTGGAATATATTGTAACAACTTGGAAAATTGAGGGACGAAAAGATAGAGGGAAGCAAAGAGAAAAGATACTTGATAGCTTAAGAGAATGGCCTGGCATAAGGTCAGCAACAGAAATGATAAATAACTGTCGAGATCGAAAGTTGTGGAGAGACATGGTCACCTACACCAGCACCCCTAGTACTTGATGATGATGATGATGATGATGATGATGATTAGAAATGGCAAGTGGGTTGGGTGGTCTAGATGTAAGAGGTCGGCATCAGGACGGAAATTTTCCGTGTTCAAAACCCACCAGAAGCGGTTGTGATTTTGTAAAAATAGGAAAAATTAATCCGTGGTTTCTTAATAACATTGCCTTGCCCTGCTCCTGTGGGTAGTGAGATCAAACTGTCAAGCTCTATGTGAAAGCACCAATAGACAGAAGGTCTCGTGTGCATTTGCACACCTTAACGAACCCATCGCAGCTAACATTGAAAGAGTAGGCCATAAATATGGCCGCAGTCATTGTCATCAGAAATCTACCCACACTGCGGATGGTGCGGAGTTCATGTACGTGGGTCAAGAGTCTCCACGAATTTTCTCGATAGTAACTGCTTGGTACTTGGATGTTACACATTTTGATCTTTGACTGTTAAAACATATGGCCAGCAACATTAGTGCCAGCAACATTAGTGCCATCAACATTAGTGCCATCAACATTAGTGCCATCAACATTAGTGCCATCAACATTAGGGCCATCAACATTAGTGCCATCAACATTAGTGCCATCAACATTAGGGCCATCAACATTAGTGCCAGCAACATTAGTGCCAGCAACATTAGTGCCATCAACATTAGTGCCATCAACATTAGTGCCATCAACATTAGTGCCATCAACATTAGTGCCATCAACATTAGTGCCATCAACATTAGTGCCATCAACATTAGTGCCATCAACATTAGTGTCATCAACATTAGTGCCATCAACATTAGTGCCATCAACATTAGTGCCATCAACATTAGTGCCATCAACATTAGGACCATCAACATTAGTGCCATCAACATTAGTGCCATCAACATTAGTGCCATCAACATTAGTGCCATCAACATTAGTGCCATCAACATTAGTGCCATCAACATTAGGACCATCAACATTAGGACCATCAACATTAGTGCCATCAACATTAGTGCCATCAACATTAGTGCCATCAACATTAGTGCCATCAACATTAGTGCCATCAACATTAGTGCCATCAACATTAGTGCCATCAACATTAGTGCCATCAACATTAGTGCCATCAACATTAGTGCCATCAACATTAGTGCCATCAACATTAGTGCCATCAACATTAGTGTCATCAACATTAGTGCCATCAACATTAGTGCCATCAACATTAGTGCCATCAACATTAGTGTCATCAACATTAGTGCCATCAACATTAGTGCCATCAACATTAGTGCCATCAACATTAGTGTCATCAACATTAGTGCCATCAACATTAGTGCCATCAACATTAGTGCCATCAACATTAGTGCCATCAACATTAGTGCCAGCAACATTAGTGCCATCAACATTAGTGCCAGCAACATTAGTGCCATCAACATTAGTGCCAGCAACATTAGTGCCATCAACATTAGTGCCAGCAACATTAGTGCCAGCAACATTAGTGCCATCAACATTAGTGCCAGCAACATTAGTGCCATCAACATTAGTGCCAGCAACATTAGTGCCATCAACATTAGTGCCAGCAACATTAGTGCCATCAACATTAGTGCCAGCAACATTAGTGCCATCAACATTAGTGCCAGCAACATTAGTGCCAGCAACATTAGTGCCATCAACATTAGTGCCAGCAACATTAGTGCCATCAACATTAGTGCCAGCAACATTAGTGCCATCAACATTAGTGCCAGCAACATTAGTGCCATCAACATTAGTGCCAGCAACATTAGTGCCATCAACATTAGTGCCAGCAACATTAGTGCCATCAACATTAGTGTCATCAACATTAGTGCCATCAACATTAGTGCCATCAACATTAGTGCCATCAACATTAGTGCCATCAACATTAGTGCCATCAACATTAGTGCCATCAACATTAGTGCCATCAACATTAGTGCCATCAACATTAGTGCCATCAACATTAGTGCCATCAACATTAGTGCCATCAACATTAGTGCCATCAACATTAGTGCCATCAACATTAGTGCCATCCACAAGTGACGAAGAACTGTCAATCAATCATTCATGAGCGAGTTGTTTCTTCACTTCAGACTTTGGCAACAGAAAATTCCTTCACAATTTGATCTATTAATAGCCATTCATTACAGAAGTAGGTCGTGCACATCTGAAACAGGAACAGAGTTTCAAGTACTTGGGCACAATAATAACACCATACGATGAAGACACGGTCTTATTATATACAGACCAGTGCACGTAAATCGATGACGTCAGAAGGTCAGGCTGAAGCGAGGAAGCTAAGTTGTGTTTAGAATTGTTAGCGAAACTCGTGTGAAATGTAGTAACATGTTTCGTCTATTCTCTTTAATTATGTGTATTCTGATCAACATTTGGAAATCTTGGAAATGTCTGGCAAGTGTTGTGTCTTAGATCAAATCATGACGGTGAAGCTTATAGAACATTATTCTTTTTTAACTTTTTATCTCGTAAGTTAAAAATGTTCGCTCCTAACCATTTATTCCGTGGGATGTGTTAAATATTTCGCCCGTTCGCTACTGGAGCCCGCAAGGGGAGTAAAGAATTGTATCGCTGTACCAGGCATGTTCGTAAGAGGCGACTAAGGAGAGTTGGGCATGGGACTGGATATCGGGTACTGTAAAAATATAAGCCGCAAAAACTTAACAAAAGTGGACAAGTCAAACAAAAGAAAAAAAGTAAATCCGCCATTCAGGAAAGATAACGACTCTCTGCCTAAGAGATGTATGACGCAATCCGGAGCAAGCCGCAAGGAGTCCGGGTCGCCGACTCACGTTTTGTTTTCTACCAGGAAATCCTCCAGAATTGGCACCTGGAATGTACTTCCTCTAAATGAACAAGGAAAAGCTGCACAAGTAGCAACAGAAATGACAAACTACAAAATAGATATTCTAGGAATGTGCGAATTTAGTTGATTATGAACAGATAGGATAAAACAAAACACAGGAGAGATGATTTCATCGTCAGGACACCAGGGACCTGGAGGACAACATATTGAAGGGACAGCTAAAATGTTATCAAGGGAAGCACAGACAACACTGATTGAGTGGGAAGCATTAGGGTCAAGACTAATAAGAAAAAAAAAATAAAAATACACATTATCCAATGCAATGCACCAACCAAATGATAAGAAGGATTTAGTTAAAGATTAATTCTATTTAAAAAATGCAATGTCAGATAGATGGTAGACGAGCCGAAGATATTATAATCTTGATGGGAGATGAAAACGCAAAAGTAGGATCAGACAACAGAGGCTTCAAATGGATCATGGGAAAATATGAACTCGGAGAAATGAATGAGAGTGGTGAGATATTCGCAAACTTCTGTGCTCTTAATAAAATGAGCATGGGAGGAACAATATTCCAACATAAAAGAATATATAAAGCTACATGGGTATTTATACACAATCATAGAACGTGGAATCAAATTGACTACAATAGTTTTAATAATAAGTTTAAGTCATCCTTACATGATGTAAAAGTATATAGAGGATTATATGTGGCTTCAGATCATCATCTTGTGCTAGCCAAACTTAAACTGAAAAGATATATTACAACACGAAGAGCGGATACGGATACCATCAGAGGGCTCTACATCCTTGGACATCACTTTGAACAGAGAAGATAAGACAACAAAATTATGTGGTTGTGGAGGCAACGGTATAGGCCTTAATTTATGACAATTCACCTGAGGTTGAGGCAGTCATCTAATGTGATGGGTCGCTTGTTCGGCGCGGCCGGAGCTCATGGACTTTCACAGCTCAGGCCACAGGAAGAACAATAAAGGTAGAGAGCAGTGCTTTTGTGGTAACTACAAGTAGTCTGACAAGTAGTAACTAAAGGCCTGGCTAGAAACACAACCTTTAACTCAAGTCTGCTTTCTGAGTGACTAGAGATGGGCTTCTATAGAAGATCAAAGAGGGTTGGTCTAGAGGACAGTGGTTTTGTCATTAAGAACTCAGAAGAGACCGAGATCCATTTCATTTTCGTCCATCCACACTGGTGCTTGTAAGAAAATAAACGATCTGACAGCTTAGTTGTAACAGCTGCCGTAGATGACGGTCGTGCAACGGACCAGACTGACATTCTGAACGAACTCGCTGATGTAGGGTGAGCTAGCCAATGGTCATGAATCTACAATCATGTCTAGACTGCACGACCATCAAGTAAAAACTGCTGATATCAGAAGAGAGCACTACTTGGGACAACTCAGAAGAGTAACAAATCTATACAGAACTGGAGTTGCCAGTCTTCACGCAGTGAGGAACAAAGATACATGAGAGAAGATCTGAGCAATTATGGTTCGATGTGCGAAAAGGATGATCCATCGAGTAAAGTAAAGTAATAACATCAAGCGGAAGATAACATCGCAAATATCAAAAGGATGATCCATCGAGTAAAGTAAAGTAATAACATCAAGCGGAAGATAACATCGCAAATATCAAAAGGATGATCCATCGAGTAAAGTAAAGTAATAACATCAAGCGGAAGATAACATCGCAAATATCAAAAGGATGATCCATCGAGTAAAGTAAAGTAATAACATCAAGCGGAAGATAACATCAAGCGGAAGATAACATCGCAAATATCAACAGCCGAATAGCACAGGCAAAAGTAGCAACACAAAAATAGAGCCCTTGAAAATCATCAGAAAAAAAATAATCGACATTACCGCGTACATCAAGAGTATAAAAGTTTGAATAATTGGTTACAACTGGCAAAATACAAAGAAAGAGACACCGCGGCCAACAATGAGAAAAAGTGCTTAATAGCTTGGTATCGTGGGACAGTCAACAATCAACAGATAGAATTGATACGATGCACCTTGGACAGAAAAATGGACAATCACGAAGATACAGACTTTCATTAATGGATGCTTACGCAGAATAGAAAGATGGAAATGGCAGGACAAAATCACTAACATAGAATTATGGAAATGTACCAGTCAAAAACCAGTGAATAAAGAGATACAGCGAAGACGATGGCGCTGGATAAGACACACAATGCGGAAGCCAACTGAGAGTATTACACAACAGGCCCTTTTTTGGAATCCCCAGGGGAAAAGACAAAGAGGAAGACCAAGGAATTCTTGGAGAAGACAGATAGAAGCAGAGATGAAGATGATGGGAAAGACATGGAATGATCTTAAAAGAATGGCAAAAAACAGAACGACTTGGAAAGTGTTTGTTGAAGACCTATGCTCCACTGGGAGCTACAAAGGTAGAAGTGGAAGAAAAAAAGAAGAATACTTTGGACAGAAATTTGTTGAAGGACATCAGAGCCGGTATGGCACATAGTGACGGTTACATGTTACCATAAATCTGCTATTCCTTCTTAGAATCTGCAACCAAAAGCAGTCTCTTCACAACCTCTGGAAGTAACTGTCCAACGATATATTTTCACGGTACATTATTTTGATTTCAGCGGCTCAATCATGTAATATTGGAACGACAGATCCGACTGCAGAATTAGCAAAACAATTTTCAACCTCTCCTCTTGTGTCTTGAAATGTTATCTTTTAACTTTGATTTCATTTCAATTTCGAAAGTTGTTGTGCTACTCGTTACTCTACCAGAAATGAGAAATGCGGCGCCATTTGTTATGTTTATTAAAAGGAGCCAGTCTAGAGCATAACCAAAGAAAAAAAAATACTTCAACTCTCACACTCCGACTTGTTTGATGTTGTCATATGAAATATTTATGGACATTTCTGCTCCCGTTATTTTGTTTGGTTCATTAGTTCCGTCAATTTTATTTTTGATATTTCCAAATGTCAGGAGTTCCTTGATGAATGTCAACGTTGTTTTTATTCAGTTGAGTTTTTGTTGTGAGAATTTGTTAGGAAAATGTCACGTTTAGAAATGATCAAGCTAAATGAAGGGAAATAACATGAGATCAGTATCAGTGATGATACTCATTCTTGTGCATATTTTTAGCCCTGTTAGCTAACTAGTTAATTTTGCATTCTGGTAGTTAATTGGTTAACGTTTGTTAAAATAGTTGTATTAATTAGCAAGGCAGTTTCGGATTTAACGATAAAGTTTTAGGTTTTTGCAAGAATAGCTAGGTTCATTGGCTAGTTGAATACCAAGTTAGTTAGTCCCGTTAGTCGTGTAGGGGTAAGTTAGTTACATAGTTAGTAAGTCTGTTAATTATTTAATAGCTAATTCAGCCAGTTTATAAGTATAATAATATAGAGGTATATCTCTTCTCAGTCATTTTGGAAAGCTATACGCCAAAATCTTGGAAAAAAGGCTAAGACCAATAATAGAACTACAGTTAAGCGATTCTCAAATGGGGTTCCGAAAAAAACAGAGGATGTACTGACGCACTATTCACATTAAAACAGCTTGCAGAAAAAACGACAGAACACAATCACAACTTATACATAGCCTTCATTGACCAGGAAAAAGCATTCGACAGAGTAAACAGAGAACAACTGTGGGAGATACTAACAACATACGGAGTAAGCCAACATCTAACCAACCTTATTAAAAGTCTCTACATCAACAGCAGCTGCAGGGTCAGAACAGCAGCATGCTACACAGACCACTTCGAAGTTAGATCAGGTGTAAGACAGGGGTGCGTACTATCCCCCCCTACTGTTTATTACATACATGGACCATATATGCAAGCTAGCCAACACATCAGAGACAGAAGAGATCAACGAGCTGTTATTTACAGACGATCAGGCACTAAGCCATGAAACAATAGAAGACCTACAAGAACACTTAAACAAACTCAACATCTCTGGCACAAAATACAACATGAAAATCAACATCAACAAAACAGAAGCCATGAATGTCGCCAAAAATAAACAGAACATCAACATAACTATAGAAGGCAGACAACTAAAACAAGTAGAGGAATTCAAATACCTTGGAAGTCTAATGACAAACGATAACTCTCAAACAGCAGAGATAGAATCAAGTTGCAACAAAGCTTGTCAAATCATTGGACAGTTATCATCACTATTGTCCAAAAAGGAAATAACTCTGGAGGCAAAAAGAGCACTATACAATACAATCGGGGAGCCGTGATAGCTCAGTGGTTAGTGAACTGGACTACCACGGACAAGGGGTAGGGTTCGATCCCAACCGACGGCTTCCGGGTTCACCCAGCCTTAAATGGGTACCGGATTTCTTTCTGGGAAAGTAAAGCAGCACGGGCGTAATACTGACCACATTACCCCAAAAATCATGTGTTGAAGGTCTGTAAAATATAGGGTCACTAACACCATATTTCCCTATACGCCACTTGGCGTGACGGGGGTACTTTACTTTTTTCTTGTTTATACAATACAATCTTCATCCCAACGTTGTGCTACCAATGCCAGACCTGGACCCTAGATGCAAGAACAATAAGAAAAATAACCTCTACAGAAATGAAATGTGTTAGGCGAATGACAGGAAACAGTCTGAAGGATAAGATCAGAAACGAAGAAATGAGAAAAAAAGCTAAGAATAGCCCCCGCCATAGAATATATAAGGAAACAATCGATAAAATGGTTTGGCCACGTGACAAGGCAGAAAGAACAAAACACAACGAGCCTTAAACAAACGTTGTGAGAACACCAGACCCAAGGGTCGACCACGAAAAAGATGGATCGATGGAATATTAGAAGCACTAGGAAACATAACAGCAGCAGAGGCGAACAGAAGAGCAAAAGACCGTAAAGTATATCTCCCCTCGACGCTGAAAGGCAAATGAGGAAGGAAAGAAGAAGAAGAAGGGTTTATAAGTTAGTTAGTTCGCTAGCTAGTTAAACGTAAAATCTTTGATAGATAATTAAATAGCTAGATAGGCAAGTAGCGTCTTTACAACTGACTAGTTATTTAATCAATCAGATAGTTAGGTAGCTAGCTAGTTAACAAGTAATCTCTTTGATAGATAGTTAAATATCTAGTCATCCATATAGTTTCGTTAACACAATTAGCTAGTTAGTTAGTTAGCTAACTAGTCAAAAGTAATCTTTTTAATAGATAATTAAACAGCTAGTCTGCCAAAAAGTTTTCTTTAATGCAGTAAACCATTTAGCTGGTTAGTTAGTTGCTTGGTTAGGTAGTTAGTGTTTTTTAGCTAGTTGGCCAAATGTCCTCAATAGTGACTTTTTAGTTAATTATTCAGTTACTTAGTAGTTAGTTATATGATGACCTTCCAGGCATGTTGTAGGAGGCGACTAAGGAGTTTGATTGATGGCTTGACAAGCTGTCATTGTAAAAAGTATTGTTATGGAGACAGCGCCATATATTTTAGAGCAGTGATCTCTGCAATATGTGCCACATTAGCACGCAAGGTTTCTGTTTTTGAGATTGTGGTTCTGCCCTATGTACCGTCTTCGGTTCGAAAGGACAATAGATAGTTAGTTATATAGTCACGTCAGTTTGTTTGTTAATAAGTGGATTTGGCAGTTAGCAGAATCCATAAAATTACAAAAACGGTATGATTGTCTCAACATGGAAACGTGGAGAGCGATATTGCACTTAATAACGGGCACCCAGGTGTGTCCATGGTAATACAAAAAAAAGTAAAGTACCCCCGTCACGCCAAGTGGCGTATAGGGAATATGGTGTTAGTAGCCATACATTTTACAGACCTTCGGAATATGATTTTCGGGGTAGTGTGGTCGGTATTAAGCCCGTGCCGCTTTACTTTCCCAGAAAAAATCCCGCACTCATTTAAGGCTGGGTGAACTTGAAACAGTGGGTTGGAATCGAACCCTACCTCTTGTCCTCTGTAGTCCAGTTCACTAACCACTGAGCTATCGCAGCTCCTGCGACACTCAAGTACTAACAGTTAAATTATAAGTAGTGTCTCCATGGTGGGTGTAATTAAAAATTGAAGTTGTTATCAAGGACGTCAGGCTGCGTTGGCGTAATATTTCAAAAAGCTAATTGCCAGACTGTGTAGGCAGACGACCACGGGGTCAACGTTAAGACGTGGGTATAAGTAAAGAAATATGTATTAACAGACACGTGGTCAGAAATACACAAGGAGAGTAGCAATGAGTGCCCATCATATAAAAACACTCACTCTCAGACCCCAAAAGGAGAGAGAGAAGAAAAGAAAGGCGAGAAACAACGAGCAGAGACTTAGGGATAAGCACAGATTAGCGATATGGAGCAATAAATAGCAGAACACAATTAGTAAGGGAGCCGTGAAGGCTCAGTGGTTAGTGAACTGAAATACAAGGGACAAGAGGTAGAGTTCGTTCCAACCGACGGCTTCCAGTTCATCCAGCCTTTAATGGGAACCGGAATTTTTCTGGGAAAGTAAATCGGCACGGGCGTAATACCGATCACATTACCCCAAAAATCATGTGCCGAAGGTGTGTAAAATTTATAGTCACTAACCCCATATTCCCTATACGCCACTTGGCGTGACGGGGCTACTTTACTTTTTACTTACAATTGGTAAGGCTACTACTACTAATAAGAAGTTATTAAATAGCAGATGTAGTCAGTCTACAGCAGAACTAGTGTTTAGACATCTAGAATTGTATTGTGTGATTGACTAATTTCAGGATTATGTGAGTCCGGATCGGCCGATAGTTTGTTTATGATATTACTGACTGTACTTTATTATGTGACAATATACGTTGTGAGTGTAGAAATGTAATAATATAACGTCAAAAAATATCTTATCGTATGATGGAACACCTCAAGAGTTTGACTATCAAATTAAATGTTATTGGAATGCGTTCAAGAAAGACGAACAGCCTATATGAAGTACAAAGAAGGTAAATGTAAGGTAGAGTACGAGACTTGAACCGGCGTCTTAGCACGCGAGTTTACACCCATATGTGCTCGGCCACCTATCCAGAAATGTTCGGAGACTTCTAGATAGTGTCGATTCAAGCATCGAAACTCACGATGTGAGGCGATATTCCTCACCTTCCCAGGGTAATACTCTGGTACCCATTTCTACCAACGGCTGGGTCGACTGTGGGGGTATTTTTTTTTCAATCACGAGTACAATTCACACTCAGCGGGAGTCGAACACGGGTTGTCCGAACGTCGGTAGTCCAGTCCGGTGGTTTTCCCAACTCGGCTACCGAGGCCCCCAAGTACGAAGAAGCGCGGCATGATACACTTTATAGTATATTGAAAAGTTCGTATAAGTAGACATCGAGTCAACAGAGCAAACCAGCCGTCCTATAATAAATGTAACAAGCATCGGTTCAAGTAATGCGACAAGATCAAATAAAAGACTCTATACTTTCTCTTGTTCACAAAATGAAATATAAACAGAAACAAATAATAATAACAGTAAGGTTTCATATTTCGCCACCATTGTTGGCATAGATAGAATAGTGTGGAGGTTTTACACAGACACTAATAAAGAGACATCTTATCGTCAACATCAAGGGGAAGCAATCATGCTTAACCCTGTAATGGTGGTACTTACAGTAGATAGACCCACCGAAGTTCCCTGTGTACTGGACAAGCTTATAACAACAGATCAGGTTCTATTCTCATCGACGGCTTTAAATTCAACCAACGTAAACGATAACCGGACTTTTCTGGGAAAGAGAGACAGTACAGGCGTAGTACTGACCATATGACGCCAAAATATTAAACCTAGGGTCTATTTTAAAAACAAATATAGCAACTGAAATCATATTCTCTATAAGGTACAATGTGTCGTCACGGGTCTTTATTGTTTCACAGTTCGACAACTGTAACAAGTGACGAAGGAAAGATCAAAGGAGGGATAGAGAATAAGCAGACAAGTTGAAAAGAATGGCAACAACAACAAAATAACTGATCAACAGCTGTAGAGATATAGAGTTGTGAAGAGACATGATCACCATATCCAGAAGTCAGGATGCAGGAATAATAACAATGAGTGTTCATAAGCAGAGAAAAATATTTTAAGTTAACCTTCGTGTCTGGTAATTGACAATATATATTGTTATTGTTATTGGCTATGGAAGGCCTGGGTCTCACAGCAAACGAATTAAAATCCATAATTGCTCAACCGCCCGTGCCAGTGGAATCATCCGAATTACTAACTCATCTCCCAAACAAAGAAAGGTAACTGTAGTCCCCATCGTAGCAGTCTCAGCACACGCCAAAAGACATAAGGCGAAACCGCGCAGAAAGTGAACACAGCCAACTGTTCCCCGTCATACGATATCATCATTCATCGTTAACAAGCGGGATATTGAAGCAGGATCAAAACGGATGAGACACACAGCTCACGGTGTGCACAGAGCACTTAACTCAGTAGCTCCTGCAACAAGCTGGACTTGGAATATGAGGAAACTGCAAGAAAGAACACTTTTCAGACATAGCCTTCAATGGTTCCTGCCGCCTATCCACCATATACCATGGGAGTTTACATCTTCCCGAAAATGATGATCGTCGTAGCACTTTATGATGTTAGGCCATCATTGGTGACTCCAATTCCAAACAAATAGACACACAGTGGTGGTAAGTTATCATTTCCAATCCAACAGAAGCCACATGACCTGTAGTTAGTAAAAACACAATTGATGATGTTCTCCGCTCCCTTCTTGTAGCTGCCGCCACACGATTCTGATGTCTCATTAACTTGGACATCATTCAAGAACAATGTCAGATGAACATCCCATAGATATGGCTTTGCTGATGAAGTGCTTGGTGCAACAGTTGTATCAATCATAGTGGAGGCTCCTGCTATGTGGTCATTAATATCACAGACGGCACATGATGTTGTTATATTCAGAATTTCTTTCAGGGGTGTAAATACGTGGCACACACATGGAGAATGGTTTGTGGTCACAGTAATCCCATTAAAGGCAATTCTAGGGTAGCATAGCATAGCTGTTTCAGAACAGCACAATTTTGTGATGTTTTCTGTGTAACAAGTAATCAGGATTATGTCTGAGAGTGAGTGTTTTTATATGATGGGCACTCCTTGCTACTCTCCTTGTGTATTTCTGACCACGTGTCTGTTAATACATATTTCTTTACTTATACCCACGTCTTAACATTGCCATTGCAAGTGAATAATGTCCACACCTATAATTGGTCAGGATTGGGTAGCAGCAGCAGCTTTATAGCGAACACAGAAAACATCACAGGACAATATATATGTGTTCCCACATCGTAGTGGCAAATGAAGGCAGATATGTTCGACATATATCATCATAAAGTACCGTGCCTACTGGCGCAGGTGATCATGTCTCTCCACAATTTTCGATCTCAGCAACTATTTATCATTTCTGTTGTTGACCTTCTGCCGAGCCATTCTCTTAAGCTGTCTGTTATTTTTTCTCTTTGCTTCCCTCTATCTCTTCGTCCCTCTATTTTTCCAGTTGTTACAATATATTCCAGTTGTTCTCTTCTCATTACACGGCCAAAAAATGATGATTGTCTTTTCCTAATATTGGATATCAGCTCTCTTTTTGCTTTGACCTCTTCCAGAACGTTTTCATTACTCTTCTTAGCTGTCCATGGTACTCTCAACATTCTTCTGTAAAACCACATTTCTACAGACTCCAGTGATTTTCTTGTCTGTTGTCCTAATGTTCATGATTCACATCCATATGTTAAGACTGGCTCTACGTAATATTGAAGAACTCTTTTTCTTGTTTCTATTTTGTCAAAAATGGATTGCATAGTACCTTCCTCATTTTTTGGAAAGCTGCTTTTGCCTGAGCCATTCTGCATCTCACCTCTGTTGTACATCTTCCGTCTGAGGTTAACAAAGTTCCCAAATATTTAAATTAATTTACCTGTTTTAATATTGTTCCACTTGTCTTTATTTTGCACTGAGGTGATGTCTTTTTCTTTGTTGTTACCATTACCTCTGTCTATTTGCTATTAAGAATGAGTCCTTTATTTTTGCTTTCTTTCACTATAATGTCCAACATTTCTTGTAACTCATTTTCACTCTTAGCGATTAAGACTATATCATCAGCATACCTTTGATTATTTATATTATGACCTCCAATTGTTATTCTAGGCATGTTCCTTATTGATCTTAAAATAATCTCACTATAAATATTAAACAAATCTGGTGACAGCACACAATCCTGTCTAACATCCTGTTTTATTTGTTGAAACATTCTCAATTGGTTTTCAGTTCTTATAGCCGCTGTTTGTTGCCAGTACATGTTCTTTATTATTCTTTCGACATTATTTTTCGACATTATCAGGTACAAAAGATGCAATAAAGATGTGACTTACACAGGAACACATACCATATTAGACCATGTACCTGAAACCCAATCTGTAATCTTTTGTAAAAGAGACACAACGAAGAAATATATTTCATAGACAAGTTAATCCAGGAGCATGGTTATATATGCTTGAGACTAGCACTTTACCATTTACAGTTAAACTCATTAGAACTAGCTTGAGCAACAAAGGACAGATAGCAGCTATATATAAATCATTCTAACTATGTGATGGTAGGGCACCTATCATTCACGTCATCTCAAAGGTAAACAAGATATTACTGACAAAAATGTGAAAACCATGTCTTACGTGAAGAGGAGAAATATTAGAAAAAAGGATGGCTTGTGGATTGTTCATCCGAAGCAGTAATCAACATGTTAGATCATTCTGATTCTGATTGTTATGAATCATCATCATCAAGTACCGGGCCTACTGGCGTAGGTGATCATGTCTCTCCACAACTTTCGATCTCGGCAGCTATTTATCATTTCTGTTGTTGACCTTCTGGCAAGCCATTCTCTTAAGCTGTCTGTTATTTTCTCTCTTTGCTTCCCTCTATCTCTTCGTCCCACAATTTTTCCAGTTGTTACAATATATTACAGTTGTTCTCTTCTCATTACATGGCCAAAAAATGATGATTGTTTCTTCCTAATATTAGAAATTAGCTCTCATTTTGTTTTGACCTCTCTCAGAACATCGTCATTACTCTTCTTAGCTGTCCATGGTACTCTCAACATTCTTCTGTATAAGCACATTTCTACTACTGCAGTGATTTTATTATGAATGGCATTGCTTTAAATAAAAAAAAAATGTAAAGAGCCCCGTCACGCCATGCGCTGTATAGGGAATATGGTGCTAGTGATCATACTTTTTACAGACCTTCGGCGCATGATTTTTGGGGTATAATAGTCGGTATTGCGCCCGTGCCAAATTACTTTCCCAAACAAATTCCGGTACACACTTAAAGCTGGGTGAACCTAGCAGCCGTCGGTCAGGATCGAACCCGGTCTCTTGTCCTTTGTAGTCCAGTTCACTAACCACTGAACTATCATGGCACCCACTCTAAATAAGTTTGACGTTAAATAAAATGGTTTGCCACTATGCTGACATCGAATTGTAAAACATATCCTTTACATAACCATCTGAAACATCTAGAGATTTTGCGTTCATAACTGAATACAACATGCTATAATTTGCTAAAAGAAAGCAATTTCTAAATACAAAATAATTATTACCTTATCTACTTTTACTATTTGTTCATTCACTTACATGGTCCCTTCTAACATTGACAACTGTTTTATTAAAAGCACTTAAATAGCGAAATCAAAGCATATTTGTTCAGGTCTATCTTTAAACGTTTCCCTAAATAAAATGTGATCTGAAGTCTACAATTATTGGTTCAATTATTGTGAAGTCTACAAATTGTTTAGTTATTCTGAAGTCTACAAATTGTTCAATTGTTGTGAAATCTATAATTTAGGGGCATATTCATCGTTAATCCAACACAGATAAAAGAAAGCCTTCTCTTCAAGGTATCTGTACTCCCACGTTAATTTAGTCGTTAAAGTCCGAAAGTAATGGGCACATTAAGACCACATGCAATCATTCATGGTAATCGGTACATGGGTTTTAAAGATATTAGAAAAGGCTAGCGGGTATGAGTTTTGAAACACTCAGTGAATTCGCGAGTCCACACAATGTGAGAACCACACGGCTAGGGTTCCCTTCCGCAAAAAAAAAACGTAAAAGACAACAAAAGTTCTATCTCTGTTGTCTCAAGTGTAGACCCGACAAGTCAATAATTTGTCCTGAAAGTATCATTAACACTGTCAGTTTATCTACCTGTACTTCTAGCCTGACACTCAGTACTTCAAGTGATTCTCTCACACTTTTCCCAGTGCAATCCTCCGATATCGGTCTCTCATCCAAGGGCTCGCAACTCTAACACACATTTGTTTTTTTTTTTTTGCCAATTAGCTTTCCATGACATTCTAAATGAGAAAGAGAATGACCTACGCCAGCTTGAACCATCCTTTCAAATTGTTTAAAATTGTTCATTCCAAAATTGAGATTTCAGCCTGGAGCACTTTGATTACACGAGCCGACCGGGCATTATCAGCGCAGCCAAGATTAACCAGTAACTTTAATTTTTTTTTTTTTGTTGCATAAAAAATATTGTGAAGGATTCACCTCTCCAAACGAGTTTTCACAACCGTTCTTAAAGCCGATTCTACAACGTTGGTTTTATTATATTTGGCTTCCCTGCCTGTTCAAAATTCTTTTCAAGCGATAAAAGTATAAATACATTCTCGCGTATATCTGAAACATAATGACACCACATTATTACATACCGAGACCAAGTGTTTTTAACTCTTTGTTATATTTAATTAAGTTGTGTTTTGACATAATTATACTAGGTAATATAAGAAGGTAGTTTACCATTCCTTTCCTTCTTGGCAGTGACTGTACTAGTCGGAGATCACATCCATTGTCTCTATACATGAGATCCTCTGCCTGCCATCGCGGAGTGGGCACCATAGTCGGCACTACTTGTTGGCTGCTCCCACACCATCCACCACCTGCTCAAATGGCTTCACATAACCCTGATATGGGGCTAAACGGGATCTCCACCTTGCCCGAGGGTGTCCCTAAGACCCGCGGAGGAAAGGAGACGCCTTACTCTTCCTTTGGTAGGGCAGAACTCTACCCCACTAAATTACCTTGGTGTCATGGCATGGCAAACAGTCAACAACAGAGGTGATACGATGCACTGTAGACATAAGATTGTGGAAGCACATGATGGCCTACGCCAACCGGTATGACACATGATGATGATGATGGCGAATTTTTAAATTTGTTATATATCGATATAAAGATATATCACTACACTGGTTAGATGGTCTAAAAGTAAAGCCTACAAATTTCGTTACACTGGTTAGATGGTCTAAAAGTAAAGCCTATAAATTTCGTTACACTGGTTAGATGGTCTAAAAGTAAAGCCTACAAATTTCGTTATACTGGTTAGATGTTACCTTTCTCTTTTTATTTTATTTTATTTTTATCCCTGGCCAAAAACTGAGAAAGCAGCAAACGACAGGTACACCACGTGACGTCTTGCAGGACAAGCACAGTTTTTCACTTTCATGCTATCTATGACCATCCCACAAGGTTTGTCTGGCTTATACTCTCTCAATCTCTGCTTCCACAGCGCTGGGTGTATTTGGACTCTCACAGCTTCTTGTGTCACTGGAACTATTTTATGTTCCCACAAATTGTTGCAAATTCATTACAGAGTATCATCTGATAGATCCATGGTTTTCACTTTCAATAAAGGGAGTGATCAAGTTTCCATTAATCTCTTATGTATTGTTATTTCATATATTTCTTCAGCATAATTATTTCATTTATATCTTGAGCATCATTATTTCATTTATATATTGAGTATCGTTATTTCATTAATTTCTTGACCATCGTTATTTCATTTATTTGTTAAGCATTGTTATTTAATTTATTTCTTGAGCAACATTAGAAAAAAAACGACATTTTTCGGGGAAAAGATGAAAGGAGGAAAGTTGGAAAACTTGGTTATAATTTGTAAAATGTAGGACAAGAGAGATCGTGGACAACAAAGAGAGAAGATACCACACAGAGTTTGTGTCATGGCACGGAAACAGTCAATAGCAGAATGGACACGATCCACTGTGGATAGATTTGAGTTTGAATTATAGTTGTGTAAGGATATTATCGTCTAAGCTAAATACGCCAACCATTATGACACATGATGCTGATCAGCTGCTATTATTAGTTTTCTTAAAATCTATTAATGAGATATGCTTTAAAGTAATATACCTTATTACTGATTTCCTTTCCAGTTGTCTACCATTTTCTGGTGCTAATTTCTTTCCTAGTTTTGCTTCATAATAAGCAATGACCTCTGCAAATAATTATTTGGTTACATTTGTTATGTTTCTTCTCTTTAAGTATGGTAAACGGTTTGTACTTCCTGTGTGGTGGCTCAATAGTGAATACGACATGATACATTTTGACGTCTTGTTGCGGTGGCTGTAAAATAACATCATGGTTTTGTGCATAATGATTGTCTCTTATTCTTTCTCTTATCAACATTACTGCAGCTTAACTTAACTCTTGTTTATCCGATTCCGATAAGACTGGTCAACTTATTTCTAAATATAACTCTAACTTGAAAGGAAGTCATCGGTGTGTGTGTGTGTCCAGTCTTACTTTAATTCAATTCTTAGTGTATTCAGAAAGGAGTGCACAACATTGGTTGTCTCGGGAATCTCTGATTCAGAAAGTATGACACTTGTACATAGTGTATATGGATATGTTATGTAAACATCGTTATCATTCAACAGAATCCCCATCCAATTGTACATAGTGTATATGGATATGTTATGTAAACATCGTTATCATTCAACAGAATCCCCATCCAATTGTACATAGTGTATATGGATATGGTATGTAAACATCGGTATCATTCAACAGAATCCCCATCCAATTGTACAGCTTGACACAAGCACGCAACAAGTGCATGTATTCCTAGCCTCAATCAAGATCTGGAGGTGACGAGCATACCTTAAGATTAGTGCAGATAAAGAGCATCCATTGCACACGAGCTCAACACAGGGAAAGGTGCCAGGCTAAAAATAGGCAAATCATGGGTGGGCCGAACAGAAGTTGTCATCAAACAGGTCTGTGGGCTTACCAATATTAGCGTTGGTGTGGAGTGGATACCTGTGCCTACGTCATTCCAGGTTACATTCTCATGTATTGTCACACTCGACAGGAAAAGTAGGGAACATAACTCAGTCGTGGTCAATGCGGAGGTCAACGTCTCATCTGCGATAACACCGATCAGAAAGATGCAGTCATCTATACAGGCGGATCTGTAATACGACACCAAAGAAGCGCATGGACATTTAGAGTACGCTCAGCAGGCAAAGTAGTGAAAGAAGACAGTGGTGCATACGCCATGACCACGAGTAGCATAACGATGGAGGTGATGGCAGTGACCAAGGCATTCAAATGGTTAGAGTCACAAGACTACACCCACGCCTGTATACTGAGTGATTCGATAAGGATGATAAAAAAAAAGTGGAGGCGGGCTCTGTACGCATGCAATGGTTAGAGTCATTGCAGAAGTCAAAAATACGTAATGTCACCTTTGTCTATGTCCCTGGACATGCGGGAGTACGGGGAAATGAAAGAGCCGACAGGTTGGCTAGCTGCTCTGTCGTTGAGGACGGGCAACCAATGGATCGGGCGGACATTATCAATGCCCTCCGAGATGTGGGAAGAGCACATGACTTCGACCACTTCAAATCCACGTCACTCCTTCGGATGAAAGTGATGGGAGTTGCACAAACCTAGAGAATCCGAGAGTTTTTATAATTGCATTTGCTCTACCAATGCTGACAACCGTAAGGCCAGTTGTTGAGTAGTGATGCGCCTATCAGCAAGAATAATGCTCGCACGCATTTCAACATCTCTGCATTGGTGGCTGTGGCAGGCTGTCCACAGCGCGGCCGATCAAGAAGCTCCGTATCTCCGCTTTCCGATTCTTTTATTCTCTGAACCCAGCGACTTACTGTGCTCCTGTCGACTGCAAACCTTCTATACACATCACATACGCGCTGTGAATGTTCACAATAGTTTTCTTCTCTAAAGAGAGAAATGCTATCACACTTCGCTGATTACAACGCAAGTCGCTAACATGATCAACGGTTTAGTGCAGTTCTATTATTTGTCGGATTGCAGTGTAATTTGGGTACAGACAATCGACACATGCCATATTTAAAGTGTGCAACTTGTCATGCTTCTATGTTTATTATTAGCTGAGGAAATCGATGTGGTGCGTTACCTTTTGAACATCATCCGTATTACCCCAATCTGACAGTTTTAATTATTCAATAATAGGTCGCAGTAGCATTGGTGAGAAGGCTTTCTCAATGTTATTACCTTGTTTGTTGTTTGTTTCTTTTAGAATCATCGTCACTGCACACCGAACTAGTCGATAGGTACTCCGGTATCCCCTTACAAAATCTCGAGGAAATCATGGATGAATCCTGGTCCATGTGCACGAACTCCATAGCACAGCTTGGGATCAGCGGTGTCGGTAGATTTTGCTGATAGTTTTGTCATATATGCGGACCAATTATGACCCAATCTTTTTTATTTTAACTGACAAGGAGTCTTTAACGTGCGCGGTAGCACACGATACATCCTGTTTATTGCTGGTATTTGAGACTGCGTGACAATAGATCTCATTACCCAAAAAAATCAGGAGGAATGTAACTTCATAAAGAAGCCACTGATTAATTATTTCCTCTTTTCGAAAAAAATAAAAATCATCACCGCTCGTGATGGGTTTTTAACACAAGCACTTCCTGTCCTCAGATCAACGTCTTACCTCTACACTATCCAGCCACTGATGGGTCTTGAACACAAGCACTTCCTGTCCTCAGTCCAACGTCTTACATCTACACTATCCAGCCACTGATGGGTCTTGAACACAAGCACTTCCTGTCCTCAGATCAGCGTCTTACCTCTACACTATCCAGCCACCGATGGGTTATCACCTTGGATATCTCTATAGACGTCACAATGAATGGAACCTGCTACAACAGTTTTAATGGAATACTGATCATCTACAACCTTGTGAAGTATGTCACGCAGTAATACATTGACGTTAAGGAGTGACGTTATAAACATCAAAGTCATAGGCCGTAGTATTAGAAGATGAACAGCAATTGATGGTCCTGTTTGTTATTATCAAACTCTCATTAATGGAAGAACAGGGAGCGCATATTTTTGTATCCACCAAAGAGCTTTATTCTGTGATCTTACCATCGTCCACTTATGGACCAAGACACTAAACTACTGACTCTCCAAATCTATTTTATTTAATCAGTATTTATGTCATTGTAAAATTGCCAACTCTCAAACATTCATCACGTTTTAGTCTAGTGGTTTTCAAAGTGTCTCGACCCACCAACTTAGTTCTGTATGTTCTTATGTTAGCCACAACTCAACTCTATAACGTTTATTACAACAATTTTGTTTTTTACAACTTTGGACGTTATGTCGTCGACCTCTTGGGAACGTCCTGGCTTCGAATCTTGCTCTAAGTGGTGAACACCTGTGTCTAAAGTTCTTGGAAAATGGCTCAACAAAACATAAATAAACTGGAGATCCCTATATCATTCGCGCACCTTAAAGAATTTTTGTTAGTTAAAATGCTAAAAGTCTACGTTAAATGCCCTCTGTCTGAGCTAAGTTTTAGACAATAAAAGTTGCTAAATACATTCCCTTTACCATGCCGAGGAGTGACCAGTGCATGGCTCGTTGGTCTCACTCCATCCTCGCAGTGTTTACAGTACAGGAACGATCAATGTGCACGCTGGCTGTTTGAAATTTCTGCGGAACAGATATGGGAATGACCTGGCTGCAATGACTATCTTGCAAAAACTAAGACACTACTCGCCGACTTTTATTTAAAGAAACCTTTATGTTTTTGCAATAGCTATAATTCTTATCATAATTAGAACTACCCAGCTTTTGGCAATGGCTTAATACAGACCACATTACCTAAACAATCATGTGCCGAAGGTTTATCACAATTATAGGCATTCACACCATATTGCCTATACGCCACGTGGCGTGAAGCGGCTCTTTAGTTTACTTTTTTTTTTTACCCTTCTTCTACTACTATCGATATTATGTTCTTAAAATAAGCACTTTGCTTCTTTTTTTCTTCTTTTCAGATCCCAGTGGAGCATAGGTCTTTCAACAAACATTTTCAGATCCCAGCGGAGCATAGGTCTTCAACAAACATTTTCAGATTCCAGTGGAGCATAGGTCTTCAACAAACATTTTCAGATCCCAGTGGAGCATAGGTCTTCAACAAACATTTTCAGATCCCAGCGGAGCATAGGTCTTCAACAAACATTTTCAGATCCTAGCGGAGCATAGATCTTCAACAAACACTTTCAAAGTCGTTTAGTTTCCTGCCATTCCTTTAAGATCATTCCATGTCTTTCCCATCATCTTCATTTCTGCTTCCACCTGTCTTCCCCAAGAATATTGTGGCCTTCCTCTTTGTCTTTTCCCTTGAGAATTCAAAAAAGAGGCTTGTCAAATAATACTCTCAGTTTAATACCGTATCGTTTGTCCCGTCCAGCGGTATCGTCTTCTTTATATCTCTTTGTCTGTTTGCTATTTGAATGCTACTTTTCCATAATTCTACGTTAGTTATTTTCTCCTGCCATTTCATCCATCTATTCTGCGCAACCATGAATTAAAGAAGGTCTATATCTTGTGATTGCCATGTTTGCTGTTCTCCATGTTTCACAGCTATACAATAGAATTTATTTAACATTAGAGTTGATCATTTGTATATCATAATTACTCATTTGTTATTGTAACCAGTAATTATATATTCTTTTCTTTTCTTTTATAACAGCTGCTATTCTATTAGCGGCTTCTTCATTTATTGGACCTACTTGAGTCTATTAGTAATGTTGTTTTTGCTGTGATTGCAATACTGGTGTACAACAAAGGCTAAATATTTCTTTCGTCACATTCATGCTCTTGCTTTCATTTTCTTTCTTTCTTTCTTTCTTTCTTTCTTTCTTTCTTTCTTTCTTTCTTTCTTTCTTTCTTTCTTTTTCTTTCTTTCTTTCTTTCCTTCTTTCTTTCTTTCTTTCTTTCCCCATTCCATCATTCATTTCTTCCCTTCTCTTTTGATTTTTTTCTAACCTTCTCTATTTGTTTCCTTTCTCCATGCATCCTACATTTCTGTTCTTTTCTTTTTTTTTTTTTAATAATTGTACTTGTATATTTTAATTTCTACTAGAGTCAAGAGCTGTCTTGGCTGATGTACGAGGAAAAACATGCTGATTTATTCCACTAGTCTGCTGGCATCACAGTCTGTCTATTACCCCAGCCATTTCCGTCTACTCTTGCAACGCTCGATTAAGGATCCCAGAAGTCTCATTACCTCTGGCCATTTTCTATTTAAGACAACAGTACGTATCTCAGTAACCCTTTGCGATGTCTTGCAATAAAAAAACAATTGAAATAAGTTTCAATAAAATAGTACACACAAGTTGAACAAAATTAACGTACTCATGAACAACAGCCGCATGATGTCCTTACATACAACCCCCATTAGTCTATAAAAAGCATTAACATACAACTCACATTAGTCTATAAAAAGCATTAACATACAACTCACATTAGTCTATAAAAAGCATTAACATACAACTCACATTAGTCTATAAAAAGCATTAACATACAACTCACATTAGTCTATAAAAAGCATTAACATACAACCCACATTAGTCTATAAAAAGCATTAACATACAACCCACATTAGTCTATAAAAAGCATTAACATACAACCCACATTAGTCTATAAAAAGCATTAACATACAACCCACATTAGTCTATAAAAAGCATTAACATACAACCCACATTAGTCTATAAAAAGCATTAACATACAACCCACATTAGTCTATAAAAAGCATTAACATATAACCCACATTAGTCTATAAAAAGCATTAACATACAACCCCCATTAGTCTATAAAAAGCATTAACATACAACCCCCATTAGTCTATAAAAAGCATTAACATACAACCCACATTAGTCTATAAAAAGCATTAACATACAACCCACATTAGTCTATAAAAAGCATTAACATACAACTCACATTAGTCTATAAGAAGCATTAACATACAACCCCCATTAGTCTATAAAAAGCATTAACATACAACCCCCATTAGTCTATAAAAAGCATTAACATACAACCCACATTAGTCTATAAAAAGCATTAACATACAACCCACATTAGTCTATAAAAAGCATTAACATACAACCCACATTAGTCTATAAAAAGCATTAACATACAACCCACATTAGTCTATAAAAAGCATTAACATACAACCCACATTAGTCTATAAAAAGCATTAACATAAAAAAGGTACATATTAACACTTTGGTTAAGATCTTTTTTTTCTTATCTTCTAATAGCGCTCACTAATGTAAGGGGGCGGAGATGTACTGTCTCGCTAGTTTACGACAACCCCGTGACATCTCCGCCTTTAGGCTCGACACATCCGTTATTGGCATGGCC
The DNA here is from genome assembly GCA_032433765.1 of Megaustenia siamemsis. NCBI lineage: Eukaryota > Metazoa > Mollusca > Gastropoda > Stylommatophora > Ariophantidae > Megaustenia > Megaustenia siamemsis. The sequence continues at coordinate 47,661,539 of JAVIAB010000088.1, forward strand.
GAACAAGGGTTCTTTAACGTGCGCAAGTGCACACGAGATATCATGTTTTTCGTCGATATTCGTGAGGGATAGACAGCGGATCTCACTACCCCGGGGATACAGTCACAAAGAAAGCACAGATTTGAAGTGTCAACTGTCTACCACCTTCGAACTCTGGACCTTCCTATGAGGCGGCCTACGCCCTACCTCAAGACTACTCAGTCCCCAGATAATATTTCACTCTATTTAGTTTGACAATGATAAAGCGCGAATACACAGACAATGAATGTAGAGATGCTGGATGTAGCCTCTTCTGTCATTTTCTGATTTGTGATTTCAGATCAGCATTTGATTTTCTTGTTTCTCTTTGAATTAATAACTGTGGGTACCTAACGAAGACTCTTACCGAAGCGTCCTAGATTGTCTCGTCGCTTTATTAGTTTAGCTGCTTGACACCAGTTCATGTTTATTGTATATGTTCTTTGTAGCTCCTCTTACTGTTTAATATATTAGAGTATTGATCTAATATGTGTTCTTATGTCCAAATGTACAGATGTATTTTCTTATCGGCAGCATGGATGTACTTCAATTATTCGTGGGACACCGCTACAGCAAAAGTCAGTCTTGAAATGACGTCTATCCATTGTTTAGCTCCATCTAAACCACTGCTATTGAACGTAAATTATTATTGCATCATTTGTGTCACTTCTGAAAATAGTGCTGTATGCATTTGTCTTCTTTCTTTCCACGTTTATCTTTCAGCGTTGAGGAAAGATATAATTTACGATATTTTGCTCCTGTGTTGGCCTCTCCATCTGTTAAGTTCCCTAGTGTTTCCGATATTCAGCCAATCAATTGTTTTCATTGTAAGCTTTTGTGTCTGGTATCCTAGCAGCGTTTATTAATGACTTCTTCTATTGTGTTTTGGTCTTTTTGTCTTTTGACGTTGCAAACCATTTTATCTGTTGCTTCTTTATATAGAGAAAAAGAATAAGTAAATCTTAAGGACGCTGGATTTATCAATGTGCGAACCACTGCTTCCCACAATGAAACTGATATTGCTCTCCCTTATAATAACTCTAGTTTGAACCATAACTCCTGTTCCTGGAACAGGGAGGTCAAGTTTTAATGGCAGCTACCGCACGCTGCTGTGACCATACCAAAGAGTAGGTTAGTGAAATAGAAAGGGAAGTAACCAATTTCCCGCTATCTCTTCCAGACTGATTTACGTCCATTCCAGTTTACGGCAGTTTCCTGGTATCTTCAGTTTGACTCGATCTGGCACTAACTCGGTACTAAAACATGAGCACGACAGCGAGTGCGTAAAGCTGTCCTATTATCTGACAAAATGTGATTTTAAAAACCTAATGTCTCACACATGAGACGCATCCTTATAATCACACAAATCGTTAAGCAGAAATAAGACCACCAATGGAAACAAGATAATTAATAACCTAAGATTTACTGAAGATACTGTATTAATAGCAGAAAATCCTACAGATCTACAACAATTACTTAATGAAATAAACATAACAAGCAAAAAGTATGGATTACATATGAATATAAAAAAGACTAATACTATATTCAAAACTATTTTCTCATAAGAGAAAAAAATTCTCAAGACCTACAAATAAATATGAAAGTTGAAGGAATACACCTGGAGTCAGTTCAGAGCTGTAACTACCTTGGATATACTATAACAAATGATGGAAAATGTAAAAAAAATTGAAATAAACAAACGAATAGGAATGGCAAAAAGTAATTATAAGGCCGTGAAAAGTATACTGACATGAAAACAAATAATACCTGGGCTAAAACTAAGTATAGTAAAATGTTACATCTCAATATTCCTGTATGGTGCAGAAACATGGACATTAGAATAGAAAACAGAACAGATAATAGAAGCGTTTTTGAAATGTGGATTTATAGAAGAATAGGTAGAATTGGATGGAAGGAAAAGAAAACAAATGAAGTTTTAAAACAACAAAAAATGAAAAGAGAACTACTAAACATAATAAGAACAAGAGAAATGACATTTTTGTGACATGTTAAAATACACATAACCTACTTAAAGTGATCTTTGAAGGGAAAATACAAGGTAATAGAGGCAGAAGTGGATCAATACTAACATGGACGAGTAACATCAAAAGATGGACAAGTCAGCCTATGACAATCTGCACAATCAAAGCAAGAGACAGAGCAGAATGGCGCTCCATTGTAGCCAACCTTCTATGCGGAGACGGCACGCAATGATGATTATGATGAATGGAAACAAAGATGGACATCATCCCTTTTAAAGTAATTACTATCATTAACGTTGTGACACTCTGTTTTATCAAAACAAATAATGGTTATTTCTAATTGACAATACATCTTAATGGCATTATAAGATGATATACAATGCTCAGGTAGCCATAAAATATAGAAGTGAATCATGGACAAGAGTGACCAAAATCTTTGAATATCACCTAAATATGATTTTACGAAAGAATGTATAGACAAGTATGGACAGCGTGAAAGAGTAACAAAGACGTTCTGACAAATGGCAAGGTAAAAAGACAACTTTTGTACCGATGTCAACAGGTCACAGTCAATATTTTATGCTAAATTTTGAAAAAAGGGAGACAGCTGGAGTATCATCATCATCATCATCGAGTGCCGTCTCCGCAACGAAGGTTGGCTACCATGGATCGCAATTCCACTCTGTTTATTGCTTTGATGGTGCAGGTTGTCATAGATTGGCTTGTCCATCTTTTGATGTTACTCGTCCATTTTAGTCTTGGTCTGCCTCTGCCTCTTTTACCTTGTATTTTCCCTTCCAATATAACTTTTAGTAGGCTGTTGAGCCTTTTAAAAGTAAGTAAAAGTAAAGTGCCCCCGTCACGCCAAGTGGCGTATAGGGAATATGGTGTTAGTGACCATACATTTTACAGACCTTCGGCACATGGTTTGTGGGGTAATGTGGTTGGTATTACGCCCGTGCCGCTTCACTTTCCCAGAAAAAAATCCGTTACACATTAAAGGCTGAGTGAACACGGAAGCCGTCGGTTGGGATCGAACCCTACCCCTTGTCCTTTGTAGTCCAGTTAGCTATCGCGGCTCCCTGTGCCTTTTAACGTGCCCCAAAAATTAGCCTGAGTATACATTGTGGAAAAAAAAAATAGGGAGAAATAGATGGAGGGAAGTTTAGAAAAAAATTAACTATATTAAACAGCTTAAGAGAGTGGCGAGTCAGAAGTCAATCAGAAAAATGGTAAAACAGCTGTAGAGATGAACAATTGCGCTGACAGATATCACTTGTGACAACGGAAAAGTTATTTAATGATAATATAAAATACAGCTATAAAGAAATTATTCTAGCAGTGCAACACTGCAAATGAAATCCGGGTACCAGCCCCTGTTTTCGTGTGAAATGGTAAACCATTTCATTACTACACCAGAGTAGTAAAACATATGGGTTTTAATAACGAAAACTCGATGTTGGAAACAGCGGAATGGCATGGGCAGTTAACTTCTGGGTTAGTGGGGATGCGTTATCCTGAGACGTAATGATTTCGATTCTAGTTTCAAGCGGAAATTAGTTTAATTAATTGATGTGTTTTATACGATTGTTTTCTCGGTTTTCCGAGAAAGTTTAAATGACAAATCGAATGCTTGTACTATTTTTCTTGTATTTCTTTTAATGTTCCCAATAATAAAGAAAAAAGAAAAGTAGAGAGCCTCCGTCACGCCCAGTGGCGTATAGAGAATAAGGTGTTAATGACCATACATTTTACAGACCTTCGGCACATGATTTTTGGGGTAATGTGGTCGGTGTTACGCCCCCGCCTCTTTACTTTCCCAGAAAAAAAATCCGGTACCCATTAAAGGCTGGGTGAACAGGAAGCCGTCGGTTGTGATCGAACCCTACCTCTTGTCCTTTGTAGTCCAGTTCACTAACCACTGAGCTATCGCGGCTCCTTTCCCAATAATAGTGACGTTAAAAAATAATAAAAAATACAACATAAAATAATAAATGAAAGGTAATATCACACACGTAAAGAGAGCATCATTTCAATATTTAAAAATAACAAGAACTCTCGCTTTTATCAAACTGGTTATCAAATTTAGCTCTCGACGTTACTACCGATTGTTGATTACATCACGAAGAATCAAGATATAAAGGGACATAAGTAATCGCTAAATCAGAAGGAACTAAAAAGGTCGGTTAAGTGGAGTTACCGATCTTGGTGACAGCTGTAAAAGATCAGGAAAGCTAACTCAACGTAGAAAAATGAAGGCGTATAACCAAAGAACAGACAATCCTTTGATCTTGGAAGCTTTCATGGAGATAATGAAATTATAACTAAACAAAATGTGTCAAAGTTGTTGACAGACACATATCGAGAGCCAGACTGACAAGCCTATTTCATAAATGTCACATGTTTGTTGTTTTTTTTAAAATCTAGAGCAGACTAACTCGGAAGTTGTTATTATAAGTTATTAGTGAGTTGATGAAAACAGTTGATTGTGGAACATTCATTGCACATGTATATTAATTCGGATAAATACGCTGGCACGGGCGGTTGAGCAATTATGGATTTTAATTCGTTTACAGTGATACCGAGGCCTTCCATAACCAAATATGTGTTTTTATATAAGTATGTGTGTATGTACGTAAGCGTTTATGTATGTATCTTCGTACGTATAAATGTATGTGAGAATGTAGTTTTCAACGAGGACAATTACAAGGACATAAATCGTATTCAAAAGATTTGAATGTCAATCTTTTAGGAAAGCTAATCACCAGAAACCAGACAACAGTTTGGAATACTAAAGAGATGCGAGAGAAACAAGACAACAATACAAGGGTTTGGACAATTAAAGAGGCACGAGAGAAACAAAACAACAATATATGGGTTTGGACAACTAAAGAGGCACGAGAGAAACAAAACAACAATATATGGGTTTGGACAACTAAAGAGGCACGAGAGAAACAAGACAACAATATAAGGGTTTGGCCAACTAAAGAGGCACGAGAGAAACAAGACAACAATATAAGGGTTTGGACAACTAAAGAGGCACGAGAGAAACAAGACAACAATATAAGGGTTTGGACAACTAAAGAGGCACGAGAGAAACAAGACAACAATATAAGGGTTTGGACAACTAAAGAGGCACGAGAGAAACAAGATAATTAGGTAAGAGCTTGGACAACTAGGAAGAAACGAGAGAAACAAGACAACAAGTTAACAGCTTGGACAACTAAGGAGACACGAGAGAAACAAGACAACAAGTTAACAGCTTGGACAACTAAGGAGACACGACAGAAACAAGACAACAATATAAGGGTTTTGACAACTAAAGAGGCACGAAAAAAAACAAGATAATTAGGTAAGAGCTTGGACAACTAGGAAGAAACGAGAGAAACAAGACAACCAGATTACAACTTGGACAACTAAAGAGACACGAGAGAAACAAGACAACAAGTTAACAGCTTGGACAACTAAAAAGACACGAGAGAAACAAGACAAGAAGTTAACAGCTTGGACAACTAAAGAGACACGAGAGAAACAAGACAACAAGTTAACAGCTTGGACAACTAAGGAGACACGACAGAAACAAGACAACAATATAAGGGTTTGGACAACTAAAGACGCACGAAAAAAAACAAGATAATTAGGTAAGAGCTTGGACAACTAGGAAGAAACGAGAGAAACAAGACAACCAGATTACAACTTGGACAACTAAAGAGACACGAGAGAAACAAGACAACAAGTTAACAGCTTGGACAACTAAAGAGACACGAGAGAAACAAGACAACAAGTTAACAGCTTGACAACTAAAGAGAAACGAGAGAAACAAGACAAGAAGTTAACAGCTTGGACAACTAAAGAGACACGAGAGAAACAAGACAACAAGTTAACAGCTTGGACAACTAAAGAGACACAAGAGAAACAAGACAACAATATAAGGGTTTGGACAACTAAAGAGGCACGAGAGAAACAAGACAAAGTTAACAGCTTGGACAACTAAAGAGACACGAGAGAAACAAGACAAAGTTAACAGCTTGGACAACTAAAGAGACACGAGAGAAACAAGACAACACGTTAACAGCTTGGACAACTAAAGAGACACGAGAGAAACAAGACAACAAGTTAACAGCTTGGACAACTAAAGAGACACGAGGGAAACAAGACAAAGTTAACAGCTTGGACAACTAAAGAGACACGAGAGAAACAAGACAACACGTTAACAGCTTGGACAACTAAAAAGACACAAGAGAAACAAGACAAAGTTAACAGCTTGGACAACTAAAGAGACACGAGAGAAACAAGACAAAGTTAACAACTTGGACAACTAAAGAGACACGAGAGAAACAAGACAACACGTTAACAGCTTGGAGAACTAAAGAGACGAGAGAACAAGACAACAAGTTAACAGCTTGGACAACTAAAAAGACACAAGAGAAACAAGACAAAGTTAACAGCTTGGACAACTAAAGAGACACGAGAGAAACAAGACAAAGTTAACAACTTGGACAACTAAAGAGACACGAGAGAAACAAGACAACACGTTAACAGCTTGGACAACTAAAGAGACACGACAGAAACAAGACAAAGTTAACAGCTTAGACAACTAAAGAGACACGAGAGAAACAAGACAACAAGTTAACAGCTTGGACAACTAAAGAGACACGAGAGAAACAAGACAACACGTTAACAGCTTGGAAAACTAAAGAGACACGAGATAAACAAGACAAGAAGTTAACAGCTTGGACAACTAAAGAGACACGAGAGAAACAAGACAACAAATTAACAGCTTGGACAACTAAAGAGACACGAGAGAAACAAGACAACAATATAAGGGTTTTGACAACTAAAGAGGCACGAGAAAAACAAGATAATTAGGTTAGAGCTTGGACAACTAAAGAGACACGAGAGAAACAAGACAACAAGTTAACAGCTTGGACAACTAAATAGACACGAGAGAAACAAGACAAAGTTAACATCTTGGACAACTAAAGAGACACGAGAGAAACAAGACAACAAGTTAACAGCTTGACAACTAAAGAGACACGAGAGAAACAAGACAACAAGTTAACAGCTTGGACAACTAAAGAGACACGAGAGAAACAAGGACAGCATGCGTTCACTCATGTATTGGATTTTCTTAACAAAAAACCAAATGAAATCAAATTTGTTGTCGTAAATTCTCATCGGTTTGATAGAGTAATGTCGTAAGCTCATGAATAAATTAGACCTGAAATTAAATAAATCCTCATATCATCTCGTCAGGAGTACTGTCCTCTACGGATTGAGGACATTCAAAATGGATGACAAATGACATTTTCTTTCTTTGTTTTTTTTTTTCGTTTTTTTAATCGTCATCATCATCATGTGCTATACCGCATAGCGAATTATCCTTCCATGTTGTATCCTTCAGTGCATTTGATCAAAACTGTTGTTGACTGCTCTCCATGCCATGACACCAAGCTGTCTAGCATTTTCTCTTGTTTGTTGTCCGTGATACCTCTTTCCCTGTATTTTGCCAGTTGTAACCAAGAATTCTGATTTTCCTCTTCTTGTGACATGCAGTTTGTCACTTTCTGATGTTTGTTTAATTAAAAGCTTCCTTTATATGTTAACTTCTTTGAGAATGTCCTCACTAGTCTCTTTAGCTGACCAGGGAACTCTCAACATTATTCTGAGAAATCCCATCTACGTGGCTTCTCATTGTCTTTTCATTGATGTATCAACTGTTAATTAAACGTTTCCATAGGTCAGATATGGCTCTACATAACATCGCTGAACTCTCTCACTTCCATTAACATAGACTTCTAGGACAAGACGATTTTCATGTTCACAAATGCTACTTTGGCCTGTGCTCTTCTAATGTTTTTTCTGTGGTGCATCTTCCGTCTCAGATAGAAGCAGAGATGAAGATGATGGGGAAGACATGGAATGATCTTAAAAGAATGGCAAAAAACAGAACGACTTGGAAAGTGTTTGTTGAAGACCTATGCTCCACTGGGAGCTAAAAAGGTAGAATAAGAAGATCTTCCGTCTGATGTTATTATTGTCCCCAAATATTTGAGGCTCTGCACTTGTGTCAGATTTGTTACACTTATTTTATTTTATGTTGCATAACTGCACTTTACAAACACATTTGTAATGGTTATTTTGATAATAAATCTTTATTTTCGCAAGTCCTTTTTTCAGTTAATTAGTTAGATAGCATAAGATGTTAGTAGTAAAAGCAAAGTACCCCCGTCACGCCAAGTAGCGTATAGAGAATATGATGTTAGTGGCCATAAGTTTTACAGACCTTCGTCACATGATTTTTGGGGTAATGTGGTCGGTATTACGCCCGTGCCGCTTTACTTTCCCAGAAAAAGATCCGGTACCCATTAAAGGCTGGGTGAACTGGAATACGGCAGGAATACGTGTCCAGCTATATCTATCTATCTATCTATCTATCTATCTATCTATCTATCTATCTATCTATCTATCTATCTATCTATCTATCTATCTATCTATCTATCTATCTATCTATCTATCTATCTATCTATCTATCTATCTATCTATCTATCATTCTATCTATCTATCTATCTATCTATCTATCTATCTATCTATCTATCTATCTATCTATCTATCTATCTATCTATCTATCTATCTATCTATCTATCTATCTATCTATCTGTCTGTCTGTCTGTCTGTCTGTCTGTCTGTCTGTCTGTCTGTCTGTCTGTCTGTCTATCTATCTATCTATCTATCTATCTATCTATCTATCTATCTATCTATCTATCTGGCTGCCTTTGTCTGTCGACCTTTCGAGCCGAAACTAGTCAAAGAGTGTAGACTCAAACACTCTTTCTGTTTGTAAATGTTCTGTCTAGCAGCCTCAATCCTGGCAAAGTTCTTTTATCAAATCTCGCCAGTTGTCTCTGTTATGTGGAATCATCTCGATCTCATTGAGGTAGCCGATTGCTGCTGCATTTGCCTCTCTGATGAATATTCTTCTCAATGTTTCTCTGGGTAAGGGAATCATAGGACCCTCCTATGATTCCCTGAATTATCGCCTCGTAAGTTTCGCTCTGTAATAATATTCATTTATTATTATTTGTCTCCTTTCTCTGGGTAAGCTCCTTCCCTCCTATGTTGTTGATATAGGACCGAAAGTACTATCACTACTATTATTTACTGCTGATTTACACGCTTTGTATCAGGTTTACGTTTCATTAACAAAAGCGTTATTACGATAGTGGCTTGTTAGACCTTTGATCAACGGTTCTTTGCCAAGCGGGAGAATAACGCTCCTCCATCTATATACGGAAACTGGAGACTTGTCGGTCATGTGATTGGAATGGACGAATGAAGACACCCAGCTGGACTGCGCTAGGGTCGGGTGTTTCACCGGAATGAGGACTTGAGTTTAATGGTTGGGACATTGACCATTAGGAGACGCTCCCTGATCACGAAGTCTACACGGATTCAAAGCGAGGTACACTAAGGTCGTGCTGTCCGCTACGGTCGTTACAGCGACTCGGAAACGTTCTTCATGAGCTGCGCGCATTTTTTTTTCTCATAAATAAACAGATTTACAGGTTATCAGAATGAGAAATCATGATGAGCATTTTGTTGGTTGAAGGAACCATGACTGAGCGGATATGGGAATTCTCCGTCTACAGTGATACCATTCCTTCTAAAGTGTAAAGTCTCGAGTCTAAAGTGTAAAGTCTCAAGTCTAAAGTGTAAAGTCTCGAGTCTAAAGTGTAAAGTCTCAAATCTAAAGTGTAAAGTCTCAAGTCTAAAGTGTCTAGTTGACTAAATGTATTGTGAGAAAGGAGTACACAATAATACATGACACAATGAGTATCCCGAAGGAAACTTTAGACCAATGGTTAGTACACTGGGCTACTGAGGAAATGAGTTTAGGCCCGAGCTCTATCTACGGCTTCTAGGTTCATCCAGCCGTATATGGATACTGCGATTTTCAAGGACAGAAAGATGACGTTAGCTTAGTTATCATATTATCGCGATATGTGTTGATTGTCATCAAAATATGAGTTGATTGTCATCAAAATATGTGTTGATTGTCATCAAGATATGGGCACTTACACCTTAATCCCTCTACGTCACGAGCGGGGCAAGGTTCTATCTTCCCTTCTATCCAGAAGTGATCAGTCCGCAGACTGATCAGTACTTCAGTACATCACTACTGAATGTACTTCAGTACATTCCTAAACTATTCAACTACAACCGTGTTTGACTACAGCAGATACTTCAGGGCCCCAATCATCATTATAGTCATCTGCGGATTCGCTTTAATAAGAAGGACAACGATGTGCCAACAACATCACATAGACTTCCTTCATTAATTCTCGTTATGATAACATGGATTTTCGTAGTCATAACTAATCTGTAGTCTGCAGAATAAACTGAACTTGAGCGAAGGCGTAGCAACATTACGTACTACGCACAAATATATGAATTATTTGAATCCACATATTGTACACAGAAGGTCACATTCTGAACCACATCATCGAAGGCAGTCAATATTTTTTTGTAGGTGAAGAATATTGGGAAATTTCATAGTGTTTTATATAATGTTATGTCAGGACCATCACGACTGATTATTTATATATAAGAGTATTATGGAGGGCATGGTACCAAATAGATGAGAGAGAGAGAGGGGGGGGGGGTAAGGGGTTTACAGCGGGTGCATGATACCAGATAAACGAGAGAGAGAGAGAGAGAGAGAGAGAGAGAGAGAGAGAGAGGGTCAGTGAAGTTGGTGTATGATACCATACAGAGGCTAGGATTGACTGCTGGATATAACTCGTTGGTAGCAGAAAAAGAGCACCAAAGTAGTTGTTATGTGGGCAATTTACTAAAAGCTGATGATGTTGGTGAAGTTGATGATGTTGGTGATGTTGATGATGTTGATAATGGTGATATTGATGCTATTAATGATGGTGATGTTGGTGAAGTTGATGATGTTGGTGAAGTTGATGATGTTGGTGATGCTGGTGATGTTGATGATGTTGGTGGTGTTGGTGATGTTGATGATGTTGATAATGGTGATATTGATGCTATTAATGATGGTGATGTTGGTGAAGTTGATGATGTTGGTGAAGTTGATGATGTTGGTGAAGTTGATGATGTTGGTGAAGTTGATGATGTTGGTGATGCTGGTGATGTTGATGATGTTGGTGATGTTGGTGAAGTTGATGATGTTAGTGATGTAGATGATATTGATGATGGTAATGATATTGGTAATGTTGGTGATGTTGTTGATGTTGATGATGTTGGAAATGTTGATGATGTTGATGATATTGATGATGTTAGTGATGTTGATGATGTTAGTGATGTTGGTGATGTTGATGATGTTAGTGATATTGGTGATGTTGATGATGTTAATGATGTTGGTGATGTTAATGATGTTAATGATTTTGGTGATGTTAATGATGTTAGTGATGTTGGTGATGTTAATGATGTTGGTGATGTTGGTGATGTTGGTGATGTTATTGATGTTGGTGATGTTAATGATGTTGGTGATGATGATGTTGATGATGTTTATGATGTTAATGATGTTGGTGATGTTGGTGATGTTGGTGATGTTGTTGATGTTGATGATGTTGATGATGTTGGTGATGTTGGTGATGTTGTTGATGTTGATGATGCTGATGATGTTGGTGATGTTGATTATGTTGATGATGTTGATGATGATGATGTTGATGATGTTTGTGATGTTGTTGATGTTGATGATGTTGATGATGCTGATGATTACGATCAAGGTTTGATGATAATATTGATGATTAGACTAAGGCCTTTATGGTGGTTACAAGTACGATCTGATTTCTTCCTTCCTTCCCCATTTGCCTTTCAGCGTCGAGGGTAGATAAATGTGCGGTCGTTTGCTCTTCTGTTCAGCTCTGCTGCTGTTATGTTTCAGAATGCTTCTAATATTCCATCAATCCGTCTTTTTGTGGCCCTTGGGTCTGGTGTTCTCCTTACATTTATTGAGGGCTCGTTATGGTGTGTTTTTATCACTCTGCCTTGTCACGTGGCCAAACCATTTATCTGTTGTTTTTTTATATATTCTATGGCGGTGGTTATTCCTAGCTCTTTTCTCAGTTCTTCATTTCTGATCTTGTATTTTAGATATGATGTTGCTAATAATTACGACTAGGGTTTTATAATTATATCGATGATTACGACCAAGATTTGTTGATGATAATAATGATTATGACGAAGGTTTAATATTAAAAGTCGAAGGTGTATAAATAATATTTCATTTCCTCTGTAACTATCCAAACTCTAACTTGTACATCTAATGCTAACTATTGGAAGACAAGCATTACAACTAATGTATTTCCAAAAAAGAAAACTCTCAAATGGAGACAAACACAAATTATGGACGCACATTAGGATTTATTATGAAAAGGGGTTGGTTAGCGGAGTAGGGTTCTCCTATACCAGAGGAAGATTAAGACTTTTGCTTTCCTCCGCTAGTCTTCCGGACACCCATGGACAAGATGCAGCTCCCGTTTACGCCCCCCCCCTTTTTTCCAGGCAGAGGATCTCATTTATAGATATTATGGCTGTGATCTCCGGTTAGTACAGTCACTTCCAGAAGGAAAAGAATGGCAAAATACCTTCTTATATTGCCAAGTATAATTGTGTCCAAATATGTTGAAAGTTCCTTGGACAGCTAAACAGATCAACGAGGAAACTATCAAAGAGGCCCATACAAAAAGGGAGTTCCTAAAAAACATCAGAAAGAAACAATCAACATGTTTCGGGCACATTATGAGAAGAGGAAAGTTGGAATACTGAAGATTATGTCTCATCCTATTGGAAAGACAGTCAAACATCTCGTATGCCTGCATGTTTTTCGATTACTTTCTGACACTTCACACAATTATTTGTGGATATCGCCATTCAACAAACATTGTGGATTCCCCGGAACTGCATCATTGAGTCAGAGTTATGCACTTACTTAATAATAAATTATGACAGAAAACAAACACACAAGAAGAGAAACTGAAACGTTGTTTTCATCTCACGGGAAATAGCTGCCAAAACATCCAGACCAGTGCCAGGAAGCGGTTTTTCTTTCTACAATTTAGTTTAGAGAGTTTAGAAGATCAGCAAATGACATTTCATATCTGTCGGTGACATTGTGATGACATTTTGGTTGAAATGAGAATATTTCCCTGATGGTGAGGCTATCTGGGAGTTTAATGATGCCTTTTAACTCTCAGGGATGTTGAAGGCAGCATTTGAAACGACGTAGCAATAGTTTTAGGAAAGTCATCGAAAAACACAGATTTACTAAGATTCTCATCTTCTTCAACAATTCAGCAATGTAACCAAAATAAAAAAAGACAACGACGTATTTCACATACTCTGGAAGTGTATTATCATCCAATGAAAAAAATCAAGACAGGAGAATGGCAACAGACATTAGAAAGACAACTTTTGATGTGATAAATGACTCCACTATTACATAATAAACAGATATCAACAAATAGAAAGAGAGCACCGTTTGACACAGTTTTCCGCCAAACACTTTTTGTTAGACTTGGCAATCACCAGCCCAACTAAAGTGGACAATTGCCCGTCGGAAATGAAATGCCCAGGAATGTTGCTGAATGTTTCATGAAGAGAAATAATCTGAAATTGCCAAATGAGGATGATAGCTCCATCTGTATACCAAACAACAGATCTATGAGCTCCATCTATGTACCGAACAACAAGTCTATGCTCTATATCTATATATCGAACAACAGACTCATCACAATATATATATATATGACTGCTTAACTCTGAAAAGACTTCTTAAAGATTGAGCTTCTGATGCCATGGTCTCTGGGATATATTTTCTGTTCACTTCGATGCTGGCAGGGACGTACAGCACTCTGCTGACAGGGACGTACAACACTCTGCTGACAGGGACGTACACCACTCTGCTGACAAAGACGTACAATACTCTGCTGACAAGGACGTACAACACTATGCTGACATGGACGTACAACACTCTGCTGACAGGGACGTACAACACTCTGCTGGCAGGGACGTACACCACTCTGCTGACAGGGACGTACACCACTCTGCTGACAAAGACGTACAATACTCTGCTGACAAGGACGTACAACACTATGCTGACATGGACGTACAACACTCTGCTGACAGGGACGTACAACACTCTGCTGGCAGGGACGTACACCACTCTGCTGACAGGGACGTACACCACTCTGCTGACAAAGACGTACAATACTCTGCTGACAAGGACGTACAACACTATGCTGACATGGACGTACAACACTCTGCTGACAGGGACGTACAACACTCTGCTGGCAGGGACGTACACCACTCTGCTGACAGGGACGTACACCACTCTGCTGACAAAGACGTACAATACTCTGCTGACAAGGACGTACAACACTATGCTGACAAGGACGTACAACACTCTGCTGGCAGGGACGTACACCACTCTGCTGACAAAGACGTACAATACTCTGCTGACAAGGACGTACAACACTCTGCTGACAGGGACGTACAACACTGATGGCACACGCACCTAATCTCCGCCAGCTTCTATGACGTCAAGAAAAAAGATTACGTGAACAATGTCATAGATTCCCTTCCACTTAATCTGCTGCCTTTCTGTCTCTGATCTCACTGTGCAGAGGATGTTGAGACTGCGCTGATTCGCAGCAACCGACGAAGACTTTGAAAGACAACGAAAGAAGAATCTATAATCGAAATATAATATTAATAGTCATCAATACGACTATCACAAAAAACAAACATCCGTCCGCCTTATAAAACAGTAAGTTAATCAATTAAAGTAAAATAAAGAAAAGTGGGAGTCGCGATAGCTCAGTGATTAGTGAACTTGACTACAAAGGACAAGGGGTGGGGTTCGATCCCGATCGACGGTTTCCGGGTTCACCCAGCCTTTAATGGGTACAGGACTTTTTTTCTGGGAAAGTGAAGCGGCACGGGCGTAATACCGACCACATTACCCCAAAAATCATGCGCCGAAGGTCTGTAACATTTATGGTCACTAACACCAAAATCCCTATACGCCACTTGACGTGCCAGGGGTACTTTACTTTTTCTATTTTTTTGTATAGAAAAGTAAAGTAAAGAGAAGAAAAGTAAAGTAAAGGGAAGGAAAGTAAAGAGAAAGAAAGGAAAGTAAAGTAAAGGGAAGAAAGTAAAGGGAAGGAGAGGGAGGGAAAGAAAGTAAAGTAAAGGGAAGGAAAGTAAAGTAAAGGTGAGGAAAGTAAAGTAAATGGAAAGAAAGTAAAGTAAAGGGAAGGAAAGGAAAGTAAAGTAAAGGGAAGAAAGTAAAGGGAAGGAGAGGGAAGGAAAGAAAAGGGAAAGAAAGTAAATTAAAGGGAAGGAAAATAAAGTAAAGGAAAGAATGGTAAAGTAAAGGGAGGGAAAGTAAAGTAAAGGGAAGGAAAGTAAAGTAAAGGGAAGGAAAGTAAAGTAAAGGGAAGGAAAGTAAAATAAAGGGAAGGAAAGTAAAGTAATGGGAAAGAAATTAAAATAAAGGGAAGGAAAGTAAAGTAAATAGAAGGAAAATAAAGTAAAGGGAAGGAAAGTAAAGTAAAGGGAAGGTAAGTAAAGTAAATGGAAGGAAAGTAAAGTAATGGGAAAGAAATTAAAATAAAGGGAAGGAAAGTAAAGTAAAGGGAAGAAAAATAAAGTAAAGGGAAGGAAAATAAAGTAAAGGAAGAAAAGTAAAGTAAAGGGAAGGAAAGTAAAGGGAAGGAAAGTAAAGTAAATGGAAATAATGTAAAGTAAAGGGAAGAACATTAAAATATAGGGAAGAAATGTAAAGTAAAGGAAAGGAAAGGAAAGTAAAGGGAAGGAAAATAAAGTAAATGGAAAGAAAGTAAAGTAAACGGAAGGAAAGAAAAACAAAGGGAAGGAATGTAAAGTAAAGGGATGGAAAGTAAAATAGAGTAAAGGAACGAATAAGAAAGTAAAATAAGTGTAATAACCCTGCCGGGCATGCCCTTCGAGCGTTTCTAAAGTTTTCAAAGTCACGTGACTTTTGGTGAAGTTTTGGCAACGTAAATGGATTACATGGGTGTGCTTAATTGCGTCATGATTCTTGATTTTGCTGTTTTCATCCTGAATATTTGATGAATTTTTGCACACATGACAACCAGGCCCTCATTTAAAAAAAAAAAAAAAACATAAAATATTGGTAATATTTACGAAATAGAATTAACAATTTCGCAACATCAAAGTTAATGTATCCTCATTATAACAGGTTGCTGATTCTGATATTAAGAGTTGTAAAACATCAACTGAAAGATGAGAGATGAGATGAATGAAAGATAAAAAGAATGGATCAAAAGCAAAATAGAAAACATGTATCTAACTAAACAATATCTTTCTTTACGGATGCAGGATATCGAGTACATCAATGTTCAAAATAACCATTCCCCCCATTTTGAATAAAAAAAAATACTGGGATTTACGATCAGTTTTGGATAAACAAATCTGGCATGTTCTCTGGCATGTTCTCTGACATGCTTTACTTCATCAAAGCCAAAAAGAAAAAAAAAACATTATTCAGAACATATTTTTTTGGAGTTTGAAAATTATGAGCTGCCAAAAAGAGGGGGGAATAATGGCAACGCCATTAACTTCCGAGGCATCAACAAATAGAAAACCACACATTTATTCAGATTAACAAATGAACAGATTTAGATTAACCAATGGAAACGCATCATTATATCGGATAACTAAAGTAAAGGAAACATGGAACAGTACTTATCAAATGTCACTGACGATTGGCTGCCGAGCGTGCAAATGTTGATGCGTCAGGCCCGTTAAGTCTAAAGTAGGGTGTTAGTAAACTGTTGATGCCTCAGGGATCTTAGATCTAAAGTAGGGTGTTAGTAAACTGTTGATGCCTCAGGGATCTTAGATCTAAAGTAGGGGTTAGTAAACTGTTGAAGTGTCACGTATGTTTGGTCTAAAGTACGGATTAGTAAACTGTTGATGCCTCAGGGATCTTAGATCTAAAGTAGGGTTAATAAACTGTTGATGCCTCAGGGATCTTAGATCTAAGGTAGGGGTTAGTAAACTGTTGATGCCTCAGGGATCTTAGATCTAAAGTAGGTATTAGTAAACTGTTGATGCCTCAGGGATCTTAGATCTAAGGTAGGGGTTAGTAAACTGTTGATGCCTCAGGGATCTTAGATCTAAGGTAGGGGTTAGTAAACTGTTGATGCCTCAGGGATCTTAGATCTAAAGTAGGGGTTAGTAAACTGTTGAAGTGTCACGTATGTTTGGTCTAAAGTACGGATTAGTAAACTGTTGATGCCTCAGGGATCTTAGATCTAAAGTAGGGGTTAATAAACTGTTGATGCCTCAGGGATCTTAGATCTAAGGTAGGGGTTAGTAAACTGTTGATGCCTCAGGGATCTTAGATCTAAAGTAGGTATTAGTAAACTGTTGATGCCTCAGGGATCTTAGATCTAAGGTAGGGGTTAGTAAACTGTTGATGCCTCAGGGATCTTAGATCTAAGGTAGGGGTTAATAAACTGTTGATGCCTCAGGGATCTTAGATCTAAAGTAGGTATTAGTAAACTGTTGATGCCTCAGGGATCTTAGATCTAAGGTAGGGGTTAGTAAACTGTTGATGCCTCAGGGATCTTAGATCTAAGGTAGGGGTTAGTAAACTGTTGATGCCTCAGGGATCTTAGATCCAAGGTAGGGGTTAGTAAACTGTTGATGCCTCAGGGATCTTAGATCTAAGGTAGGGGTTAATAAACTGTTGATGCCTCAGGGATCTTAGATCTGAAGTAGGTATTAGTAAACTGTTGATGCCTCAGGGATCTTAGATCTAAAGTAGGTATTAGTAAACTGTTGATGCCTCAGGGATCTTAGATCTAAAGTAGGTATTAGTAAACTGTTGATGCCTCAGGGATCTTAGATCTAAAGTAGGTATTAGTAAACTGTTGATGCCTCAGGGATCTTAGATCTAAAGTAGGTATTAGTAAACTGTTGATGCCTCAGGGATCTTAGATCTAAAGTAGGTATTAGTAAACTGTTGATGCCTCAGGGATCTTAGATCTAAGGTAGGGGTTAGTAAACTGTTGAAGCCTCAGGGATCTTAGATCTAAGGTAGGGGTTAGTAAACTGTTGATGCCTCAGGGATCTTAGATCTAAGGTAGGTATTAGTAAACTGTTGATGCCTCAGGGATCTTAGATCTAAGGTAGGGGTTAGTAAACTGTTGAAGCGTCACGTATGTTTGGTCTAAAGTAGGGATCAGTAAACTTTTGATGCCTCAGGTATGTTTGTTCTAAAGTAGGGATTAGTAAATTGTTGATGCATCAAGCATGTTAGGTCTAAAGTAGAGTCCTGGGGGCAAAGGCGTCTGTCAGCAGCAGAGATCGAATCTGTCAGCTAACCACACGTGATGTCTTGCTTGAGATCTACTATACTCCAACTCTTCGCGGTGCCTCCAGAAACAGACTAACCTGTACATTCTAGTCAAACGAGTAGGGATCGAAGAAAGCAGATAACCTGGTACTGAACATAACATGCTGAAATCGGATATGTTGGGCCGAAAGGGGCAAATATCACAATTTGACTGCAAACTACAACATAAGGTATCTATGCCCACTTAAAGTCCTTCTAATGACGGATGACAAAGTGGATAATTAATTTCTTTAGTAGCCACCGGGACATTCTGGGGTGTTATTTAAACCATTTCTTCCCTTTCATCATATTATATATATATATATATATATATATATATATATATATATTTGCCTATTTTAATATTTTGTTGCCTCTTTCATTTCTTTCACCTATTCCATATTCACCAACTACATCTCGGTTTTCTCCTTTACCAATTTTTGCATTAAAATCTCCCATGATAAAGTTGATCTCATATGTTTTGGTGCGTTTCATGACAGTATCTAACTTGTTATAGAATAATTGTATTTCTTCTTCAGAACTATCAGTAGTTTGGCCATACACTTGTATAATGTTTATGTTGATTGGTTCTTCTGTTGGTTTGACTAGTGATACTCGGTCAGAAATATTCCAATAATCTATTTCTGCCTTTGTTGCTTCTTCATTAGCCCTACTTCTTTTCAATGTTTGATACCTCCTGTATATATGATTGTAAATATGAATGTATATATGATTGTATATATGATTGTATATATGATTGTATATATGGTAGTATAAGCGATTGTATATATGATTGAATATATGGTTGTGTATATTATTGTATATATGATTGTATATATGGTTGAATATATGATTGTATATATGATTGTATGTATGATCGTATATATGATTGTGTATATGTTTGTATATTCATCTGATATGATTTTTCCTGCACCTGTCCTTTCTTACCTAACTCATTTCTATTATATTATTTGTCATCATTTTCGTTTGTAACATTTTAAAATGTTTCTGCTTGATATAGAGCTATGTCGCAATTTTGAATTGGTTAATTTTGTTTCCATTATTTTGATGTTGATTTAACTTCATCAGTGCCATGTTAGTTCTTATAATGTTTATTCTGGATCGATTGATGTGAACATAGAATGACTGTTCTTGGCATATACGACAGTGGTTTCCCGTTACCTGCCGTCGGTTTGTATACGGACTCTTGGATAGCCTTTGGAATTATTTCCTATCCGCAAGGCAGCGAGGGTAGAGGTTTCGATGTTCCTTCATCTTATCGTGTAAACATCAAGCAAGTACTGCAACAACATCAAGTAAGTACTGCTACAACATCAAGAAAGTACTGCAACAACACCAAGAAAGTACTGCAACAACATCAAGTAAGTACTGCAACGACATCAAGAAAGTACTGCTAGAACATCAAGAAAACGCTGCAACAACATCAAGTTAGTACTGCAACGACATCAAGAAAGTACTGCAACACCATCAAGAAAGTATTGCAACAACATCAAGAAAGTACTTCAACAACATCAAGAAAGTACTGCTACAACATCAAGAAAGTACTGCAACAACATCAAGAAAGTACTGCTACAACATCAAGAAAGTACTGCTACAACATCAAGAAAGTACTGCAACTACATCAAGAAAGTACTACAACAACATCAAGAAAGTACTGCTACACTATCAAGAAAGTACTGCAACAACATCAAGAAAGTACTGCAACAACATCAAGAAAGTACTGCAACAACATCAAGTAAGTACTGCAACAACATCAAGAAAGTACTGCAACAACATCAAGAAAGTACTGCAACAACATCAAGTAAGTACTACAACAACATCAAGAAAGTACTGCAACAACATCAAGAAAGTACTGCAACAACATCAAGTAAGTACTGCAACAACATCAAGAAAGTACTGCAACAACATCAAGTAAGTACTACAACAACATCAAGAAAGTACTGCTACACTATCAAGAAAGTACTGCAACAACATCAAGAAAGTACTGCAACAACATCAAGAAAGTACTGCAACAACATCAAGTAAGTACTGCAACAACATCAAGAAAGTACTGCAACAACATCAAGTAAGTACTACAACAACATCAAGAAAGTACTGCTACACTATCAAGAAAGTACTGCAACAACATCAAGAAAGTACTGCAACAACATCAAGAAAGTACTGCAACAACATCAAGTAAGTACTGCAACAACATCAAGAAAGTACTGCAACAACATCAAGTAAGTACTACAACAACATCAAGAAAGTACTGCAACAACATCAAGAAAGTACTGCAACAACATCAAGAAAGTACTGCAACAACATCAAGTAAGTACTACAACAACATCAAGAAAGTACTGCAACAACAGCAAGTAAGTACTGCAACAACATCAAGTAAGTAAAAACAGAAAGAAAGTGTGGGTGCAAGAGGAAGTGAATACAGAAAGAAAGTGTGGATGCAAGAGGAAGTGAATACAGAAAGAAAGTGTGGGTGCAAGAGGAAGTGAATACAGAAAGAAAGTGTGGATGCAAGAGGAAGTGAATACAGAAAGAAAGTGTGGGTGCAAGAGGAATTGAATACAGAAAGAAAGTGTGGGTGCAAGAGAAATTGAATACAGAAAGTGTGGGTGCAAGAGAAAGTGAATACAGAAAGAAAGTGTGGATGCAAGAGAAATTGAATACAGAAAGTGTGGGTGCAAGAGGAAGTGAATACAGAAAGTGTGGATGCAAGAGGAAGTGAATACGGAAAGAAAGTGTGGATGCAAGAGGAAGTGAATAAAGAAAGAAAGTGTGGATGCAAGACGAAGTGAATACAGAAAGCGTGGGTGCAAGAGGAAGTGAATACAGAAAGTGTGGGTGCAAGAGGAAGTGAATACAGAAAGAAAGTGTGGGTGCAAGAGGAAGTGAATACAGAAAGAACGTGTGGATGCAAGAGAAAGTGAATACAGAAAGTGTGGGTGCAAGAGGAAGTGAATACAGAAAGAATGTGTGGATGCAAGAGAAAGTGAATACAGAAAGTGTGGGTGCAAGAGGAAGTGAATACAGAAAGAAAGTGTGGGTGCAAGAGGAAGTGAATACAGAAAGTGTGGGTGCAAGAGGAAGTGAATACAGAAAGAAAGTGTGTGTGCAAGAGGAAGTGAATACAGAAAGTGTGGGTGCAAGAGGAAGTGAATACAGAAAGAAAGTGTGGGTGCAAGTGGAAGAGAATACATAAAAAACGTGTGGATGCAAGAGAAAGTGAATACAGAAAGTGTGGGTGCAAGAGGAAGTGAATACAGAAAGAAAGTGTGGGTGCAAGAGGAAGTGAATACAGAAAGAACGTGTGGATGCAAGAGGAAGTGAATACAGAAATAAAGTGTGGGTGCAAGAGAAAGTGAATACAGAAAGTGTGGGTGCAAGAGGAAGTGAATACAGAAAGAAAGTGTGGATGCAAGAGGAAGTGAATAAAGAAAGAAAGTGTGGATGCAAGAGGAAGTGAATACAGAAAGAAAGTGTGGATGCAAGAGGAAGTGAATACAGAAAGAAAGTGTGGATGCAAGAGGAAGTGAATACAGAAAGAAAGTGTGGATGCAAGAGGAAGTGAATACAGAAAGAAAGTGTGGATGCAAGAGGAAGTGAATACAGAAAGAAAGTGTGGATGCAAGAGGAAGTGAATACAGAAAGAAAGTGTGGATGCAAGAGGAAGTGAATACAGAAAGAAAATGTGGGTGCAAGAGGAAGTGAATACAGAAAGAAAGTGTGAATGCAAGAGGAAGTGAATACAGAAAGAAAGTGTGGGTGCAAGAGGAAGTGAATACAGAAAGAAAGTGTGGATGCAAGAGGAAGTGAATACAGAAAGAAAGTGTGGATGCAAGAGGAAGTGAATACAGAAAGAAAGTGTGGGTGCAAGAGGAAGTGAATACAGAAAGAAAGTGTGGATGCAAGAGGAAGTGAATACAGAAAGAAAGTGTGGGTGCAAGAGGAAGTGAATACAGAAAGAAAGGGTGGATGCAAGAGGAAGTGAGTACAGAAAGAAAGTGTGGGTGCAAGAGGAAGTGAATACAGAAAGAAAGTGTGGATGCAAGAGGAAGTGAATACAGAAAGAAAGTGTAGGTACAAGAGGAAGTGAATACAGAAAGAAAGTGTGGGTGCAAGAGGAAGTGAATACAGAAAGAAAGTGTGGGTGCAAGAGGAAGTGAATACAGAAAGAAAGTGTGGATGCAAGAGGAAGTGAATACAGAAAGAAAGTGTGGATGCAAGAGGAAGTGAATACAGAAAAAAAGTGTGGATGCAAGAGGAAGTGAATACAGAAAGAAAGTGTGGATGCAAGAGGAAGTGAATACAGAAAGAAAGTGTGGGTGCAAGAGGAAGTGAATACAGAAAGCGTGGGTGCAAGATGAAGTGAATACAGAAAGTGTGGGTGCAAGAGGAAGTGAATACAGAAAGAACGTGTGGATGCAAGAGAAAGTGAATACAGAAAGTGTGGGTGCAAGAGGAAGTGAATACAGAAAGAACGTGTGGATGCAAGAGAAAGTGAATACAGAAAGTGTGGGTGCAAGAGGAAGTGAATACAGAAAGAAAGTGTGGGTGCAAGAAGAAGTGAATACAGAAAGTGTGGGTGCAAGAGGAAGTGAATACAGAAAGAAAGTGTGGGTGCAAGAGGAAGTGAATACAGAAAGTGTGGGTGCAAGAGGAAGTGAATACAGAAAGAAAGTGTGGGTGCAAGAGGAAGTGAATACATAAAAAACGTGTGGATGCAAGAGAAAGTGAATACAGAAAGTGTGGGTGCAAGAGGAAGTGAATACAGAAAGAAAGTGTGGATGCAAGAGGAAGTGAATACAGAAAGAACGTGTGGATGCAAGAGGAAGTGAATACAGAAATAAAGTGTGGGTGCAAGAGAAAGTGAATACAGAAAGTGTGGGTGCAAGAGGAAGTGAATACAGAAAGAAAGTGTGGGTGCAAGAGGAAGTGAATACAGAAAGAAAGTTTGGGTGCAAGAGGAAGTCAAGACAGAAAGTGTGGGTGCAATAAGTGAATACAGAAAGTGTGGGTGCTAGAGGAAGTGAATACTGAAAGTGTGGGTGCAAGAGGAAGTGAATATAGACAGTGTGGGTGCAAGAGGAAGTGAATACAAAAAATGTGGGTGCAAGAGGAAGTGTATACAGAAAGTGTGGGTGCAAGAGGAAGTGTATACAGAAAGAAAGTGTGGGTGCAAGAGGAAGTGTATACAGAAAGTGTGGGTGCAAGAGGAAGTGAATACAGAAAGTGTGGGTGTAAGAAGAAGTGAGTACAGAAAGAAAGTGTGGGTGTAAGAAAAAGTGGATACATATAGAAAACGTGGGTGCAAGAAGAAGTGAAATCAGAAAGAAAATGTGGGTGTAATTAAAAGTGAATACAAAATGAAAGTGTTACTATCACATATGTTTATGATGTATATTTTAATTGATGTGCTCATTTTAAGAAATATAATATATTTATAATTATGTTATAATGTATTGAAACTGATCGAACTTGTCCACATCCTAACAACAGCTGTTAACAGTTTATTTCAGAAAATGTTCAAGTTTTCAATCTTTGAATTTGTTTCCCCACAGAAGCATGCATCTACCAACAATGTGTCCATTCCAAAATCATGTTAGAAAATTGGTATGTTTGTATTTTGAAACCTTTCCAATGGACTCCGGTCAACATGGCGCATATTCAGCAATGAACCGTTGAGGCACTCTCTGAAAAGGTTGATTCTTGCAGTTTCCTCATATTCAAAGTCCGGCTTGCTCCCGGAGCTACTGAGATTAGTGCTCTGTGCACACCGTGAGCTGTGCGTTTCATCGGATGGTGTTTCTATACTCAGATTTCTAACGATGAATGATGATATCGCATGCCGAAGGACAGCTCAATTTTGTTCACTATCGGTGCTAATAAGCTTTGTGTCTTTTGACGTGTGTTGTGTATTCTACGATGGGGGCTGCAGTTCTCTTTCTTTGTTTAGATATTCGATGAGATGTTAATTCGGAAGATTCCACTAGCACGGCGGGCTGACCAGTTCTAGATTTTAATTCGTTTGTTTGCAGTGATGCTGTGCCCTTCGAATAATTATAACTATAATCTTTCCATTTTTTAGCTGCTGTAAGAATAATGTAGAAGAGGGAAAAAAGACGGTAAAATAGCAGTGACATAAAGAGAGCTTTGGCAAGTCAAGAAGTCAAAAGCTGAATTGACAGAGACTTGCAGATGCATAAGTTACAGAGATTGCAGTTGTGGACGTGCCCGGGGTGCAATGAGAATGATCAGTCAACTAAACTAAAAGGTATAGAGAGACATCGACTACGCCAGCATGCCGGATATTTGATGATAATGATCTCATCTGGAGCTAACTGGATATTTACTAGTTATTGTGCATTATTGTTTTACGACTTTAGATTTCAGAACGGATTGGGCGTCACAGGAAAGGGGAGAGTGTAGGGGGAAGGGGTGTTCCTATATCTGCTACATCTTCTCTGTTAGGCAACCAATAACATGTTTATCCTGATCGTTCAGGGTTTATCCTGATCGTTGGGGAGGCAACTATTATGCATTAGAATATTAGGGGGAAATCATATTTGTACCAATTAACAGTTACATTTGCCACCAATGGAAGTGAAGGAGGAAAGTACACGATGATTGACGATCGTTCAGCTGGAACTGAAGTAGATTGAGCCGATTGCTGAGCCTGAGATCAACGTCTTACACATCATAATGTAATTGAGTTGAGCACAATTGTACAAGCCAACGGTCCCTGGTGGAAACTTGAGCCGAACAGACAAGACCTCTTGGTATTTTCGTGCAGGACTTTTGTGTTGAGACGATCATCGATCACTTTCCTTCGGGGGCGCTTCTTCTTCGTTTATGGATGCCGCTTTATTTTTTTGTGAGATCTATTTTATCCTTGTCTGGGGTAGGTTTTATTATTTAATGGATATATTTTATATGTTTATGGATACATGTTCTCGTGATATAAAATCCGTTTTATCATTTTAAATATTAAACTTTATCTTTTTTTTTGACACTTTTCATCCGTTTCAGGGATAGATTTGATTATTTGACGAGACACATTTCTTTCTTTTAATGCATAATTTTTTAAATAAATTTACATTTTATCAGTTGATGGGTTATATTAAGGCCTTTATTTCTTAAAATTGTATGGAATACATTTTTTTGTTTTTTGAACCAGTTGGGATTTTTATTTATAATTTCCGTCTGCGGTTACCACCCCTGGTATCTGTAGAGAGATCCGGCTTAAGATGTTAATTACTCATCGACGAAAAAAGTATGAGTACCTCCGAAGACGGAGTTATCTGCCAGTACGGCGAGGAACCCCTGTGCACACGGCTGCCAGAGAAAAGTTGATTAACACGCAAAATTCAGTTCCTAGTCTCTAGAGACTTCGACAGAGGTGAAAGCTGGCAAACGCAAAAAAAAAATAAACCCATGATCTCTTTGATGTCTTGAAATCGTCTTCTTGGTCTCGTTTTTCTTCTGAATCCATGCCTTTGCATTAATTTTTTTTTTTCCACCGTGTCTTTTAATCTACCCGAAATTATTCATTTTGTTTATGTATGGCTTTCTTTTTATGCCAGTACTTTTTAATATTCAAGATTTTGTAATATGTCCACATTATTTTATATTTTCTGCCGTATTCTGCAAATTTTGGGAGCCGCGATAGCTCAGTGGTTAGTAAACTGGACTACAAAGGACAAGAGGTAGGGTTGATCCCAACCGACGGCTTCCGGTCTCTAAAATCTCTTCAGTTGCATTGATAAAAAGTTTCAGTACCGAAAGAGTTAATCTACACATTTATCTACCACATACCATGTTATATGTGAGTGTTTGGATATTTGAACAAGGAATTAAATTTCACCAATGGACTTCCGTTGTAAAGATGGTGGATCTAGTCACGTTCTCTTTATCGCTGCACAAAGTGCATTCGGGATCTGATTAATTTCGGTTCTCCGTTGTGCTTTTCTGCGTTGGAGTATAAGGGATGATCTACTTATTACATCTGTGTATCTAGAGCGAGGTTGTACGCCGCCGGCAGTGCATTTTTGACAAATCAAGTGCTGTGAATGAGACCTTCCATTGTTTAGACATGATCTGCGCTTTGCGTCACATTGGTGCTGTTCATAACCGTTGTTGGAATTCATTGACGTGGGTTATTTCCATGTTACTTATTAATGTAAAGTACTTTGTCAGCCACAGTTTTATCTCTTTAGTAAATTTTCACCATGTTTTGTTCGTTGTAAGTTGCTTTCACTAGAGTAATTAGAAATCTAAAGGGAGCGAAATTGTGTGTACGACATTTTTGTGTGCTACGTCATCGTAATGGCTCATCATACATCCATAGACCGGCCGTGCGATAATCTGGCGGTCTGTTGTTTGAATTGCAACGGGGATAGTTTGACGACTGTGTGTCCGGATGTTTGGAATTGGAGTGAACAACGATGGCCTAACATCATCAAGCGCTATACATTTTTTTTTAAATACGACAATCGTCATTTTCAAGGGAAGTGGGCTTCCGGTGTGTTGTGGATGGGCGGCGGGAGCAGTTGAAGGCTGTGCATGAATGGTGTTCCTTGTTGCAGTTTCCTCATGTTCCAGGTCCGGCTTGCTGCGGGAGCTACTAAGTTAAGTGCTCTGTGCACACCGTGAGCTGTGTGTCTCAATCGTTTTGATCGTGTTTCGATGTTCCAAGTGTTTGCGATGAGTGATGATATCGTGTGACAGGGAGCAGTTGGCTGTGTTCACTTTCTGCTCGGTTTCTCCTTGTGTCTTTTGGGGTGTGCTGGGACTGCTGCGATGGGGGCTACAGTTGCCTTTCTTTGTTTGGGAGATGAGATATTGGTTCGGATGAATGCACTGGCACGGGCGGTTGGGCAATTGTGGATTTTAGTTCGTTTGCAGTGATACCGACGCCTTCCATAACCAAATAACCAAATCTTTGTGTGTGTGTGTGTGTGTGTGTGTGTGTGTGTGTTTAGTCATATCTCATATCTTAGTGTGTATCTGTGTTAGTCATATGTCATATCTCTGTGCGTGCATGTTTATGTTAGTTATATCTCATATATTTGTGATCATGTCTATGTTAGTCATATCTCATATCTTTGTGTGTATGTCTATGGTAGTCATGTCTCATATATTTGTGTGTATGTCTATGTTAGTCACATCTCCTAGCTTTGTGAGTGCATGTTTATGTTAGTCATGTCTCATATCTTTGTGTGTTTGTGTTTAGTCATATCTCATATCATAGTGTGTGTATCTGTGTTAGTCATATCTCATATTTAAGAGTGTGTCTGTGTTAGTCACATCTCATATCTTAGTGTGTATGTGTGTCTGTGTTAGTCACATCTCATATCTTAGTGTGTATGTGTGTCTGTGTTAGTCATATCTCATATTTTGGTGTGTGTCAGTGTTAGTCATGCATCAAATCGCTGTGTGCATGTCAGTGTTAGTCACATCTCATATCTGTGTGTGTGCATGTCTGTGCTAGTCACCTCTAGTGACTCGGGCAGATGGTGCTCGTAAACCTGGAAGGACCGACCATCTAAGGAAAGCAAAGTAGGAATGCTCCTACAGAAAAGACTATCTGCTGCCTTGCAGGAAGATTGGGGACAATTAAAGGCTAAGGAAAGCAAACCTGAATAAAATGCTGGCTGAAATCGGATGCACTGGGCCACTGGCGCAGAACACAGTGCAACAATTAACAGGTATTCAATCAGAGTGGATCTAACAGACTATAATTATGATGTTCTGTCCGTGGGGTCGATCAATTCACTTAAACAGACAGCTGTTTTCATATGAGAGTCTGGATTCCTACTCTGATTGAGTCCTGATCGCAGAGAGAGATATGTGTTTAATTTCTACAAGCATTTTCCTGCCATGTGATTCTTCTGCAGGTGGATTAATGCCAGCCATCTGGAGAAAATTGATATATGCATGATGTATATATATACTTCAAGTATTTACATATCTTGAAGTTCTCGCCGTTTATCAACATATCATATTGTGGTAGTATTTGGTTAACATATCATATTGTGGTAGTATTTGGTTAACATATCGTATTGTGGTAACATGTTTTAACACATCGTCTTGTTGTTATCATTATAATGTTTTATACCGTTTGGCATAGCGATCATGCCCTTCCACAATCTTCTATCTACAGTGCATCGTATCAATTTTGTTGTTAACCGTTTTCCATGCCATGACACCAAGCTATCCAGTATTTTCTTTCTTTTTTGTCCGTGATCTCTCCAGTGAACTTTCAACATTCTTCTGAAAAAATCACATCTCTGTGGCCTCTAATCGTCTTTTTATTTGTTTGTCTACTGTCCATAATTCGCTTCCATAAGTCAGAATTGGTTATATATAGCACCGATGAACTCTCTTCCTATCTTCTAATGACAAATATTTGTTGCATACGATATTTTTCATTTTCTGAAATGCCCTTTTGGCCTGAACTATTCTGCTTTTTATTTCTGTGGTGCAGCTTCCGTTTGATGTTATTATTGTGCACAAGTATTTGAAATGTTGCGCTTGTTTCAGATTTGTCCTGTTTATTTGTATGCTGCATGATGGTGATATTGTTTCTTCGATATGACCATCACTTCTGTTTTCTTGTTATTCAGACTGAAACCTTTCTTGTTGCTTTCTTTTACTATTATGTATTTCATTTCTTGTAGTTCATTCTCTGTCTCTGCTATTAAGACTGTGTTTTCTGGCTATCGCAAATTATTTAGGTTGTGACCGTTGACTTCAATTCCTGTTTTGTCTACTATAGATCTAATATTTTTTTCGATGTAAAGTGAAAACAAATCCTGCGACAGAACACAGCCTTGTTTGACTACTTGTTTTATATATTGGAATTGTCCTGTTTGGTTGCTAATTCGTATAGCTGCTGTTCTTATTGTGGTAGTATGTGTACAATATTTTATTTTGTGGTGTGTATCAACATGTTTTAATGTAGTAGTTTGGGTTAACATATCGCGTTATGGTATATATGGGTCAACATATCGTATTGTAGTAGTATGTATAGCATATCATATTATGTTAGTATGTGTTAACATATTGTATTGTAGTTGTATGGGTTGACATATAGTATTATGGTAGTGTGGGTTAAAAGACCATATTTTGGTAGCACGTATTAACATATCGTATTATGGTAATAGTGTGTCAAACCTATCATATTATGGTACTATTGGTTAATTTGTTGTATTGTGGTAGTATGGGTAAATATGTCGTTTGTGGTAGCATTTGTTAACAAATAGAAATGTGGTAGTATATTTTAACATATGATATTGTGGTAGTATGTGTTAACATTAAGTATTAAGGCAGTATGGGGCAACATATGGCATTGTGGTAGTATGTGTTAACAGTAAGTATTAAGGCAGTATGGGGTAACATATGGCATTGTGGTAGTATGTGTTAACATTAAGTATTAAGGCAGTATGGGGTAACATATGGCATTGTGGTAGTATGTGTTAACATTAAGTATTACGGCAGTATGGGTTAACATATGGCATTGTGGTAGTATGTGTTAACATTAAGTATTAAGGCAGTATGGGTTAACATATGGCATTGTGGTAGTACGTGTTAACATTAAGTATTAAGGCAGTATGGGTTAACTTATGGCATTGTGGTAGTACGTGTTAACATTAAGTATTAAGGCAGTATGGGTTAACATATGGCATTGTGGTAGTATGTGTTAACATTAAGTATTAAGGCAGTATGGGTTAACATATGGCATTGTGGTAGTATGTGTTAACATTAAGTATTAAGGCAGTATGGGTTAACATATGGCATTGTGGAGGTATGTGTTAACATTAAGTATTAAGGCAGTATGGGTTAACATATGGCATTGTGGTAGTATGTGTTAACATTAAGTATTAAGTATTAAGGCAGTATATGTTAACATATGGCATTGTGGTAGTATGTGTTAACATGCAGTATTAAGGCAGTATGGGTTAGCATATGGCATTGTGGTAGTATGTGTTAACATTAAGTATTAAGGCAGTATGGGTTAACATATGGCATTGTGGTAGTATATGTTAACATTAAGTATTAAGGCAGTATGGGTTAACATATGGCATTGTGGTAGAGTGGGCCAACAGTATAATGTCGTCTGAGTATTAAGGCTGTGATAACATAGATATCATAATCTCTCCAGTAACAATTCGATATTATGTCTGGTAAACAGTTTAATTACTTTATATAAATATATTCCTCACGAAATATGCTGTTTTTTTTACAAGATTTCCCAACACCTCAAGTCAGTAATATCTATCATCTTGTATCCATACTTCTCATGCTCACTCCGTAGTCTCTCGTATTCACCAAGTGTCTCATCGTCTTTAAAAAAAAAACGTCCATTATTATGAAAATGCAAACGTCTCAATTCAACAACTGACCCTGTCAGAACTTCAAGAATAACACAATTCATCATCATGTGCCATACCGGCTGGCGTAGACGATCATGTCCTTCCACAATTTTCTATCTACAGTGCATCGTATCAGTTCTGTTGTTGACTGCTTTTCATGCCATGACACCAAGCTATCCAATATTTTCTCTCTTCGTCGTCCGCGATTTGTCTTTCCTTTTATTTTGCCAGTTGTAACCTAGTATCCCCATTTTCCTCTTCTCGTGATGTGCCCAAAAAATGTCGATTTCTTCTTTCTAATGTTTTTAGGAGCTGCCATTTTGTGTTGGCCTCTTTGAGAATTTTCTCATTGGTCTTTTTTAGCTGTCCAGGGAACTTTCAACAGTCTTCTGAGAAATTCCATCTCTGTGGCCTCTAATGGTCTTTTCATTTGTTTGTCTACTGTCCATGATTCGCTTCCATAGGTAAAAATTGGTTCTATATAGCACCGATGAACTCTCTAATTCTTTTTAAACACAATTCAGTATCTATTTATCAACACAAATTCACTTGACAAATTTGTAATCATCCGGAAGTAGTATACTGTCTATTAGCAACCTCTGTGGATATACACATTTTATAGGGTCGCATTTTTCTTGTTGTTGATGTCTACTCCTATCACCAACCTTTTTTTTTACCTTTACTACCATTGACATTTTTTTGGACATGTTTTCTACTGCATTTATTGGTTCTCTCTATATTTAAGTTTATTCAAAGTTATGGTCGTGAGTATGTTTATTTTGGTGTTGATATTTTTATATTCAATGAAACCTTCTGGAATCTTCAATGGAACCTGACTGGTTCTATCGTTGCCCCCCCCCGTCATACACCAGCAATGGTACTATGTGACGTAAAGATAGTTTTTTTTTTTTTTTTTTTAATGAAACCTTCAATCGCACGACACTAAACACGCTAACAATATCTGAACGATTTTCTTGTTTTAAGAAGGTTCATATGTGGAACCAGTGATGGAACATGTGTAACTGAAACGAAACAAAAGAATAGGAAAGGCAAAGAGTTATTTTAACGCCATGAAAACAAATACTAACACCACGCCATGAAAACAAATACTAACACCAAAAAAAACACCAGGGCTAGAACTAAAAATTGTAAAATGTTATATCTTCTCAACATTACTGTACGGTGCAGAAACATTGAGCATTAGTCAAGAAATCGGAACATACAATTTGAAGCCTTTGAAATGTGGACGTATAGAAGAATAGGAAGAAATGGATAGAAAGAAAATAAAAAAACGATGAAATTTTAAAAGAACTAAAAATTAATGAGAACTACTAAACACAATTCAAACAAGACAAATGAGATATTTGGGGTTTAATGACACAGTAGCCTCATAAAAGTATTGGTAGAGATCAAGACTAATATGGGCGAGTAACATGAAAAGATGGACAAGTCAGCATTTGACAACCTGCACCCTCACAGCAAGAGAAAGCGAGGGATGGCGCTCCATGGTAGCCAACCTTTGATGCGGAGACAGCACTCAATGAATGGAACATGTGGATTGAACAGTGAACTGGGAAATGCGAAAACGTAGACAACGAAGACTTGCAATTGGCGACAGTAAACTATTAAACATAGGATATGAAAAGGTTTTGAAGAACAAACATAGAGTGACAAACAAGAGGCAGCAATGGGGAAAAAGTACAGTCATACCATCCTGTCAAAATAGTACAGCTATAACTTCCTGTCAAAATAGTACAGTCATACCATCCTGTCAAAATAGTACAGCTATGACTTCCTGTCAAAATAGTACAGTCACACCATCCTGTCAAAATAGTACAACCATAACATCCTGTCAAAATAGTACAGTCATACCATCCTGTCAAAAAAGTACAGTCATACCATCCTGTCAAAATAATACAGTCATACCATCCTGTCAAAAAAGTACAGTCATACCATCCTGTCAAAAGAGTACAGTCATACCATCCTGTCAAAATAGTACAGTCATACCATCCTGTCAAAATAATACAGTCATACCATCCTGTCAAAAGAGTACAGTCATACCATCCTGTCAAAATAGTACAGCTATACCATCCTGTCAAAATAGTACAGCTATACCATCCTGTCAAAATAGTACAGCTATACCATCCTGTCAAAATAGTACAGCTATACCATCCTGTCCAACGCCTAAAAGTTCTCAAATAAACCAGGGAGGCAGGTAGAATCATGTTAGGAATAGTTAATTTCCTTCGTTATTTTTGGGCCAGACAGTAGTGCACTCTTGTCGACTCTTAAACATTAACAATCATTGCGGTGTTTGCGGAAGTTCTACAGGAACATCATACTATTGTACACGTTTTTTCTTTCTTTCTTTCTTTAATGTATTGCCACACGAGTTGCCGGTCGCTTAACAACCGTGCAAACAAAACGCTAAAATTAAATGAAAATAAAATCAGATTGTTCTTCATTGAAACGTGCACTGTTAGAATTAATAGTACAATGGATATAAGACTGATAACAAAACATAAACTTTGCACTGTAACAATTGTATCTGAAATACACATCTATTCTGCGCGTTGATTGAGCCGGTACATGGCGTGATAAACTGAACTGACAGACTCCCTAAGTAGATCAATGAAATGTTCGCATTGTTAAATAAAACCAGCGAATACAACAACTCAAACTGACTTTTGTTTGATTTCTCTTCATTAAATTAATTTCAGCTGTGAGCTAGTTGTTCGTCGAGGCTCATGCCCCTTGTACATAGATGCATGTTGATTTCACTTGTTTTGACGATGAGAAGTTTGGCATAGCTACTATGTTTACTAATATAAAGCTCACCGAAGTATATTCTTATTCTGGTCCATAGAATGAAAACATTGCAGCATACTTGGCTTCTGACGCTCTGACGTCCGTATATTTGTAGAATGAATGTTTCTTTCTTTCATAAAATATTACATTTTTACATCTAGAAAACATAAATTAAATGGGAATTATAGCCGTAAGTGAGTTGTGGAGTTCTGTTGTGTTTTCAAGTTTACCAGAACGTGTTCCGGGCAGTTCCCTTTGAAAGACGAATCTACTGATAGATATTTGCAAAAACATTGGTAGAATAAACATTCCAATGGACAAACAGATAGCTGCAGGAGAGGAAAACTAAGATGCAAGACACATGCCTTTAGCACCAGAAGAGCATCAGACGACCATCTTTACCCCAACTGAATTAGATGTTGCCCTCAAAGGATTGGAGCTCAAAAGTTCCCCTGGTAAAGATGGAATCTCCAACGAAATGCTCATAAATATGGCACAGACAGCCAAGGACCAGCTTCTAAGGAAAATAAATGCTAGCTGGAGGAGAGGTCATGTGCCGGCAATCTGGAAAGAATCTATTATGGTGTTCATCCTCAACCTCGTCCTCTAGTGGACAAGACCCACTAGACCCTAGTAACTCCAGACCAATTAGCTTACTTAGCTGCCTGAGTAAACTCATGAAAAGGCTGGTTAACAGAAGACTTATGTGGCATTTGGAGACAAAACAACAAATCGTTCCACAACAAAGTGGCTTCCGTCAGCACAGATCAACTGAAGACCTTGTCACCTACATCGCACAGGAAATAGAGGATGCTCTACAAGAAAATAAACACACACTGGCAGTGTGGGTCGACACGGAGAAGGCTTTTGATAGGGTATGGAGAGAAGGATTAAAGAACAAGCTTCTCAGACTTGGCATCCAAGGCCGTTTATTAAATTGGATATCTCAATACCTACAAGACAGCACGGCCAGAGTACAAGTTCAAGGTCAACTGAGTAAGAAGGTCACAATCGAACAAGGTGTCCCACAAGGTGGAGTCTTGTCGCCAACACTCTTTAATTTTCATAAATGACATCGTAATGGACATTCCACCCAGAATACACTCAGCAATATACGCAAATGATCTGGCGTTATGGGTTCGCGAGGAAAGTATGTCGGTGGCTGGACCCAGGATGCAAGATGCCCTGGGTGAACTTGAAAATGGACGAACACCTTGTTCTTACCAATCAACGAAAAAACAACTACATATACAATTTAGAGCCTATCAAGAAACAAACTCTCTGCAAACTTGAAGATAAAAGACTATGCAGTCCCTATTGACCAAAACCCAACATATCTTGGCGTCTCCATGAATCGCAAAATGACTTGGAAAAATCAGACAGAGCAAGAAAAAAAGCCAGAAAACGAACTAACATTATGAAGAAATTGGCAGGAACGGACTGGGGAGCAGACATCAATATCTTAAAGCGACGTTATATATACGTAGGAAGAGTCAGACCAGTCCTAGAGTATGGAGTCACAGCCTGGGCTATGGCTTCCAAATCACACCTTAGCAAAATTAACAGAACACAGAACCGAGCTGCCCGTATCACAGGTGCTATGAAATCTACATCTATCAAGACTCTAGAAACAGTAACAGATTTACAACCCTTAGATGACAGACGGGTCACTAAAGTATTGCAACAAGCGGAGAACTATAGAAGGCTCCTTAGCCACCCCATGCACCAAAGAATAACTGGTTTCGGAATTGTGCGACTAAAGAGGGGCAACTTCGCTGCAATTGCCAATGAACTAACTACTGGAGACCCAGTACTTTCCCAAACAACACCGAAACCAGTGAAACCTTGGGCCCATCTGATATAGTCTCCTCATGGGAAATATAAAATACCAGAACTTAAGGAAAATATAACAGTAATCATGAAAAAAGGCACCCAATCAGACACAGAAAGAAAACAGGTAGCAGAAAACACATACACGATAACTACCCACAGGACTCTTGGTCCAACATATACACAGATGGCTCTGATACAGATGCCACCAGAAATGGAGGGGGAGGTGTGTTCTTGACGCTGAATAACCAGGACGAGTTCATCAAGTCAATAGCTACTGGAAAATTATCAAACAACTTTAAAGCAGAAACTGAGGCCCTCAGAGATACTGCAGAAATAACATGCACAATAAATTGGTGATTCTGACTGATGCACTATCTGTACTATCAGCACTAAAAAAACCCAAGAACAATGAACTAGATGACTTGAGAACAACCCTAGACCAACTATGCAATAACTTCCAGAGAGTAGTCATTCAGTGGATACCATCACAAGGGAACGAACGCGCAGACAAATTAGCTAAATAGGGAGGGAGATTACCACTAGAGAACCATCCGCTCAGTTATGATGAAGCAAAATCCATCCTCAAAGGCCAGTACCATGAAAAATGGAAACGAGAACACCCAAAGCATAACGAGAGGGACGGATACTATCAACTATCAAGGCGGGATCAAGTCATCATACTTCGCCTACGCACTGGCCACAATAGAATGAGAAATCACATGTTTACCAAATTCAAAATAGGTACAACCAGCCTATGCCACTGTACACTGGACAATATGACTACAAAACATGTTCTACAGGATTGCCCCCAGTACACAGACCTGAGAAGAGCAATGTGGTCCACGCCCACCTCCCTGGAAGAGAAACTATATGGGCATTCGAATCACTTAAACAGACAGCTAACTTCATGAGAGAGTCTGGAATCCTACTCTGATTGAGTCTTGATCGCAGAGAGACCGAGAGAGAGAGAGAGAGAGATAGAGAGAGAAATGCTCGGTGTATTCTCAGAAGTTGAATGTGATCAACGATGTTGGAGGTTAGTTCAAAATGAGGCAGGGGATGAATGGACCTCTATATATTTACTCATTAATGCACCTCTCTATATTTACGACCACTCCATCATCACTGTATCTCTACACATCCATGGCCATCCCATCATTACTGCACCTCCACACATCCCTGATAACTCCATCATTAATGCATCTCTACACATCCATGACCACTCCATCATTACTTCACCTGTACATATTCATGACCACTTCATGTTGGCCTCTAGCTAACAGCCTGAGCCTCTTATCAATAAATTAGCGATAAACCAACATCTAGGTCCAACAACCAAAAACTTGAGCTCACAACCAACAGCTCAGCCCCACAACCAACAGCTTGGCTCGACAACCAACAGCTTGGCCCCACAAGCAACAGCTTGGCTCGACAACCAACAGCTTTGCCCCACAAGCAACAGCTTCGCTCGACAACCAACAGCTCGGCTAGACAACCAACAGCTTGGCTCGACAACCAACAGCTTGGCCCCACAAGCAACAGCTTGGCTCGACAACCAACAGCTTTGCCCCACAAGCAACAGCTTCGCTCGACAACCAACAGCTCGGCTAGACAACCAACAGCTTGGCCCCACAATCAACAGCTTGACCCAACAACCAACAGCTTGGCCCCACAACCAACAGCTCGGCTAGACAACCAACAGCTTGGCCGCACAACCAACAGCTTTGCTCGACAATCAACTGCTTGTTTACACAACCAACAGCATGGCCCGACAACAAACAGCTTGGCAATCAACAACTTGGCTCGACAATCAAAAGCTTGGCCCTACAACCAACAGCTTGGACCCACAACCAACAGCTTGGCCCCACAACCAACAGCTTGGCTCGACAATCATCAGCTTGGCCCCACAACCAACAGCTTGGCTCGACAATCAACAGCTTGGCCCCACAACCAACGGCTTGGCCGCATAAACAAGAGCTTGGCCCCACAATCAACAGCTTGGCTCGACAACCAACAGCTTGGCTACACAACCAATAGCTTGGTCCCCAAAACCAACAGCTTGGCTCGACAATCAACAGCTTTGCCCCACAATCAACAACTTGGCCCCACAATCAACAGCTTGGCCTCACAACCAACAGCTTTGGTCCCACAATCAACAGCTTTGCCCCACAATCAACAGCTTGACCCCACAATCAACAGCTTGGCCTCACAACCAACAGCTTGGCCACATAAACAACAGCTTGGCCCCACAATCAACAGCTTGGCCCCACAACCAACAGCTTGGCTCGACAACCAACAGCTTGGCCCCACAACCAACAGCTTGGCCCCACAACCAACAGCTTGACCCCATAAACAACAGCTTGGCCCCACAATCAACAGCTTGGCTCGACAAACCAACAACTTGACCCCACAACCAACAGCTTGGCTACACAACCAACAGCTTGGTCCCCAAAACCAATAGCTTGACTCGACAATCAACAGCTGGCCCTACAATAAACAACTTGGCCCCACAATCAACAGCTTTGGTCCCACAATCAACAGCTTGGCCCCACAATCAACAGCTTGGCCTCACAACCAACAGCTTGGCCCCACAATCAACACCTTGGCTCGGCAACAAACAGCTTGACCCCACAACCAACAGCTTGGCTAGACAACCAACAGCTTGGTCCCACAGCCAACAGCTTGGCTCGACAATCAAGAGCTTGACCCCACAACCAACAGCTTGGCTCGACAATCAACAGCTTGGCCCCACAATCAACAGCTTTGCTCGACAATCAACAGCCTGGCTCGACAATCACCAGCTTGGTTCGACAATCATCAACTTGGGTTAATTGCCAATAACCTTACCACACAACAAACAGCTTGGCCCCACCACCAACAGCCCAGCTCCACTACCAACAGCTTGGCCCCCGATAACAACAGTCTGGTTAGTCAACCAAGAGCTTAGTCCCGATAACAACAGCCTGGTCACTAAACCAACAGCTTGGTTGCGATAACAACAGCCTGGTCACTCAACCAACAGCTTGGTCCCGATAACAACAACCTGGTCACTCAACCAACAACCCTGAAACAGACCACATTTAAAACATTCCCATCAGTCCCCCCTCGAGAATATGGCATATCCCGATCATGCTAACCGCAGACTCGGAGAAAGTTGAACGTAAATCTAATATCCCATCAGACATCATTATTTGATTATACAAGTGCCTTTGCTCTGCACTTCTGCTTTTATCAGAATACACATCTTCGTCCAAACATAGGAAAAATAAAAAGTAACCTCCATCAGATCAGGTCTACTTAGTTACCACTATATATAACATAGAGTTGCATCACATGACTAGACACGTGACTAAGGTCTATGAAAACAAGACTGAAAGGAAAATAATCATTCTGTGAGATCAATAGCGTCTGCCTCTTCGTCTTTGCCCCTTTACTTACCACTTGCCATTCATCGCGGCGGGGAGATCTAGTTTACGGTCTTTTGCTCTTTTTGGGTCTCTTCTTGCCGCCTTCTTTCTTCACTTCCTCTTGTACCTGTTCGGTTGTCGAGGTAGAAACAAAGGTTATGTCCTCGCCCTTCTTGGCAGCTTCAATCATTGTCAATTGATGTTGTAGCGTTTCTGTGAGGATGTCTATCCATCTTACTCGGGATTTGCCTCTGGCACGTCTCCCTTCCCCTCTTTATATGCTTTTTATGGTAAGGAATTGCATGACCATCTTTCTAGATGGGCAAACCAGTGTATTTGTTGTTTTTATATGTAGCTTATGATTAGTTCAATGCCTACTCTTTCTATTATAATGTCATTTATGATTGTGTCTTTTCTGGTTACTCCAAGCACTTTGTTCAGACGTCGCATTTCCGTGGTGACAAGCATTCCTTTATACTTAGATGTACTTGACCATGTTTTGCATTGGTAGCACAATGTTGGAAAGGATATACTCTGTATACGATGTTTTTTTTAGCCTTGTGCTATTATGTTTCATAGTGTTTATACAATTCCATAAGTACATTTTTTTCGTGGTCAGCTCTTGTGTCGGATGTTCTCAGAGAGCTTATTGAAGGCTCGTTCTGTTGTATTTGTATCTTTCTGTCTTATGTAGCCAAACCATGTTGTCTATATTCATTATTATTGTCTATGTATTCAATCGCGGAAGTTTCTCCTGTAATCGAAAACACTTTGTACAAAGCCTCGCAACAGAATGCAATGTGATCATCAGAGGTTAAACCCGTGAAGCAAGTGTCTCAACCTTTCTAGCTTTTTTTTATCTCCGTTCCTCATTTCTGATATTATTTCTGAGGCTGTTACCTGGCATACGTCTAACACATTTCATCTCAGTAGTGGCTATTTGTCATAATGTCCTTGAGTCTATCAATGGCTGCAGAACGCTATGATTAAGATGAGAGCTAAAACATAATTAATTAAAAGTAACTTTACAGGATATCAAAATTGAAGGAATAGACCCGGAGACAGTCCAGAGCAACAACTACCTTGGACATACTATAACCAGTGATGGAAAATGTACAACTGAAATAAACAAAAGAGTAGAAATGACAAAAAGTAATTTTAATGTCATAAAGAACATACTAACATCAAAACATATAACACCTGGGCTAAAACTAAGAATAACAAAATGTTATGTCTTATCAACATTCCTATATGTTGCAGAAACATGTTACACACACGAACCCAGTGCGCACTGACGTTCTTTTTCCTTCTTGCGACATCAAAGTATACAGGGAAGACTTTTGATTTTACTTCTACTTCTAGTTGAAATTTGTATATTTGTTTTTAATTTTAAATATATATTTGTATATATGGTGTATGTTTGTTGCTGTGCGGAAGGCTATTCAGCCGAAACGTCGTTCTGGTTTGTGTTGTCCACTTGTTACGTGAAACTTAACCATACCGTTGTTTGTGTTGTTCACTTGTTACGTGAAACTTAACCATACCGTTGTTTGTGTTGTCCACTTGTTACGTGAAACTTAACCATACCGTTTTTTTGTGTTGTCCATTTGTTACGTGAAACTTAACCATACCGTTTTTTTGTGTTGTCCATTTGTTACGTGAAACTTAACCATACCGTTGTTTGTGTTGTCCACTTGTTACGTGAAACTTAACCATACCGTTTTTTTTGTGTTGTCCATTTGTTACGTGAAACTTAACCATACCGTTTTTTGTGTTTTCTATATTTGCATTTACAATTTCTCCTCACATTTTGCTTGCCCCTAATTATGGATGACAGTGTTCCAGGTAAATGAGGGAGTGGAAGACCTAGAAGAAGATGGGTACACGATATCACAGTGGAGGTGGGATTAACTGCTGACCATCTGTAGCAGGAGAAAGAAATCTTCAGGGTAGAGCCACAGGAACCAAGCTCCAACAGGGACACGATTGATGATAACGATGGCTTACAAATACGTTGATAATTATGATTCACGCCATGGAAGAAACGAATGATTTTGTTGTCAAGAAACGGCCTGTAATGTATACACAGCGAAGGTTTTAAGCATACACAGTCTTAAGATAAGCACTTGCAAGCGCATCTGGTGAGAAAGATAAGGTTGGATATTTTCATAGGCCCGGTGTGTTACATTTTGGGAAATTTTGTTTGTTTCTGCAAGCAACGTGATAATCCTGTCAATCTCATATTTCTTATAATTTATTTAAAACATAAACAGTACATGTCCATGTCGTTTGTGTTGATGTCTCGACTAAATATCCCGATATTAAACATTGCTACAAGACTTTCCTGACTGATTTAAATTATATTATATTTCTATATTATTTTACACAGCTTTTCATTAATTTTACTAAAATTCAATCATTATAAAATTGTGCTCATGAGCGAAAATGATTGGTGACAGTTATTTGCAACATCTAATTTGTCAATTTTTCAAACTTCATGGGATGCCGTCTCCACATCAAGGTTGGCTAAGAAGGAGCGCTATTTTACTCAATCTCTTATCTGGATAGACAAATGATCATCGCATTAACAAACATCTGTAACAAACACCTGTAACAAGCACCTGTAACAAACACATGTAACAAACACTTGTAATAAACACCTGTAACAAACATCTGTAACAAGTACCTGTAACAAACACCTGTAACAAGTACCTGTAACAAATACCTGTAACAAACATCTTTAATAAATACATGTAACAAGCACCTGTAACAAATACCTGTAACAAACACCTGTAACAAACACCTGTAACAAGCACCTGTTACAAACACCCGTAACAAACACCTTTAATAAACACCTGTAATAAACACCTGTAACAAACATCTGTAAAAAACATCTGTAACAAGCACTTGTAACAAATATCTGTAACAAACACCAGTAACAAACATCTAAAAAAAATATGTAACAAACACCTGTAACAAGCATCTGTAAAACATCTGAACAAACACCTGTAACAAGTACCTGTAACAAGCACCTGTAACAAACATCTGTAACAAATATATGTAACAAACATTTGTAACAAACATCTGTAATAAACATCTGTAATAAACATCTGTAACAAACATCTGTAACAAACACCTGTAACAAACATCTGTAACAAACACCTGTAACAAGCACCTGTAACAAACATCTGTAACAAACATCTGTAACAAATATCTGTAACAAACATCTGGCAGACAGAAACCTGGCCATATCATAGATCCAGTCCCTAAATAGCCCCATTCCGAAAAAAGAGCAACATACAACCATGACCTTAGGAACTACTGTGTGAAAATGATGGACCATCAGTCTTATCAGCCACCCAGGAAAGTGCAACATACAACCATGACCTTAGGAACTACTGTGTGAAAATGATGGACCATCAGTCTTATCAGCCACCCAGGAAAGTGCAACATACAACCATGACCTTAGGAACTACTGTGTGAAAATGATGGACCATCAGTCTTATCAGCCACCCAGGAAAGTGCAACATACAACCATGACCTTAGGAACTACTGTGTGAAAATGATGGACCATCAGTCTTATCAGCCACCCAGGAAAGTGCAACATACAACCATGACCTTAGGAACTACTGTGTGAAAATGATGGACCATCAGTCTTATCAGCCACCCAGGAAAGTGCAACATACAACCATGACCTTAGGAACTACTGTGTGAAAATGATGGACCATCAGTCTTATCAGCCACCCAGGAAAGTGCAACATACAACCATGACCTTAGGAACTACTGTGTGAAAATGATGGACCATAAGTCTTATCAGCCACCCAGGAAAGTGCAACATACAACCATGACCTTAGGAACTACTGTGTGAAAATGATGGACCATCAGTCTTATCAGCCACCCAGGAAAGTGCAACATACAACCATGACCTTAGGAACTACTGTGTGAAAATGATGGACCATCAGTCTTATCAGCCACCCAGGAAAGGTTATGCACAAGATACTCTTTAATATACTAATACTTAAATAAATGACATCATAGCTAAAGAAGAGGTCGGATTTGAACAGGCAGAAATAAAATATAACACATTTTCTATCCTCGTAGAAATTGTGAAAAAAAAAATCTCATCAGCATCAGCAGGAGCTGAACCATGCGTTTGTGACTTTAAACATGATTTTGACACAAATTTTGGCTTGAAACACGTTGGACCGCTATGAAAAAATACATGAACGAACAGATAAGCAAAGTTATCAAACAAGTTTATGGAAATTCAAAAAGTGCAGTATTTAATAAAGGGCAGTTGGTTAACTACAAGCATAGGAATGCGACAAGGTTGCATATTATTCAACATTTTCAATGAAAGAATTATGACAGCTCTGGGAAACCATCTCAGGACTGTCAGTATAGAGGGTACAACAATTATAAAACTACATTTTTTTCCGGATGATATAGTTAGACTGTTGGCAGCCCATTAGAGCTAGAATAATTCGTGGGACGTCTAGAGAGCGCGGTAACAGCTTACAGAAGGAGATCAATGATAAACAAGACGCTATACAATAGAAGAACAATACGCTATACAATAGAAGAACAATACGCTATACAATAGAAGAACAATACGCTATACAATAGAAGAACAATACGATATACAGTAGCAGAACAATACGATATACAATAGAAGAACAATACGCTATACAATAGAAGAACAATACGATATACAATAGAAGAACAATACGATATACAATAGAAGAACAATACGATATACACAGAAGAACAATACGATATACAATAGAAGAACAATACGATATACAATAGAAGAACAATACGATATACAACAGAAGAACAATACGATAT
Source organism: Megaustenia siamemsis (assembly GCA_032433765.1). Classification (NCBI taxonomy): domain Eukaryota; kingdom Metazoa; phylum Mollusca; class Gastropoda; order Stylommatophora; family Ariophantidae; genus Megaustenia; species Megaustenia siamemsis. Next base: position 47,705,244 of record JAVIAB010000088.1, read on the forward strand.
ACAATAGAAGAACAATACGATATACAACAGAAGAACAATACGATATACAATAGAAGAACAATACGATATACAATAGAAGAACAATACGATATACAATAGAAGAACAATACGATATACAATAGAAGAACAATACGATATACAATAGAAGAACAATACGATATACAATAGAAGAACAATACACTATACAATAGAAGAACAATACGCTATACTATAGAAGAACAATACGCTATACAGAAGAAGTACACTACCTTATTAATTAGAAGAACACTACGCTATAAAATAGAAGTACACTACGCTATAAAATAGGAGAACACTACGCTATAAAATAGAAGAACACTACGCTGTAAAATAGGAGGACACTACGCTATACAATAGAAGAACACTACGCTATAAAATAGAAGAATACTACGCTGTAAAATAGGAGGACACTACGCTATACAATAGAAGAACACTACGCTATAAAATAGAAGAATACTACGCTGTAAAATAGGAGGACACTACGCTATACAATAGGAGGACACTACGCTATAAAATAGAAGAATACTACGCTGTAAAATAGGAGGACACTACGCTATACAATAGGAGGACACTACGCTATACAATAGGAGGACACTACGCTATACAATAGAAGAACACTACGCTATAAAATAGAAGAGCACTACGCTATACAATAGAAGAACACTACGCTGTAAAATAGGAGGACACTACGCTATACAATAGGAGAACAATACGCTATAAAATAGAAGAACACTACGCTAAACAATAGGAGGACACTACGCTATACAATAGGAGAACACTACGCTATACAATAGAAGAACACTACGCTATACAATAGGAGAACACTACGCTATACAATAGAAGAACACTACACTATAAAATAGAAGAACACTACGCTGTAAAATAGGAGGACACTACGCTATACAATAGGAGAACACTACGCTATAAAATAGAAGGGCACTACGCTATAAAATAGAAGAACACTACGCTGTAAAATAGAAAACACAACGCTATAAATTAGAAGAACACTACGCTATAAAATAGAAGAACACTACGCTATACAATAGGAGAACAATACGCTATACAATAGGAGAACACTACGCTATAAAATAGGAGAACATTACGCTATACAATAGGAGAACACTACGCTATAAAATACAAGAACACTACGCTATGAAATAGAAGAACACTACGCTGTAAAATAGGAGGACACTACGCTATAAAATAGAAGAACACTACGCTATACAATAGGAGAACACTACGCTATACAGTAGAAGAATGCTACGCTATAAAATAGAAGAACACTACGCTATAAAATAGAAGAACACTACGCTATAAATAGAAGAACATACGCTATAAAATAGAAGAACACTACGCTATAAACTAGAAGAACACTACGCTATAAACTAGAAGAACACTACGCTATACAATAGGAGAACACTACGCTATAAACTAGAAGAACACTACGCTATAAACTAGAAGAACACTACGCTATACAATAGGAGAACACTACGCTATAAACTAGAAGAACACTACGGTATAAACTAGAAGAACACTACGCTATAAAATAGAAGAACACTACGCTATAAACTAGAAGAACATACGCTATAAAATAGAAGAACACTACGCTATAAACTAGAAGAACACTACGCTATAAAATAGAAGAACACTACGCTATACAATAGGAGAACACTACGCTATACAATAGGAGAACACTACGCTATACAATAGGAGAACACTACGCTATACAATAGGAGAACACTACGCTATACAATAGAAGAAAACTACGCTATAAAATAGAAGAACACTACGCTATACATTAGAAGAACAACACGCTATACATTAGAAGAACAACACGCTATACAATATATACAACAAAACGCACAGAGGGATACAATCTCGAGGAGGTCAGCAAATTCAAAAATCTGGGCTCTATTGTCGACGACGAAGGCATTGTCTTGTCATGTTTAGCCATGACAAGACTTAACTATATATGGACAAGCGATGGTAGCCATGCTAAGACTCAACCATATATGGAGAAGCGATGGTAGCCATGATAAGACTTAACTATATATGGACAAGAGATGGTAGCCGTGACAAGACTCAATCATATAAGGACAAGCGATGGTAGCTATGATAAGACTTAACTATATATGGACAAGAGATGGTAGCCATGACAAGACTCAATCATATAATAACAAGCGATGGTAGCTATGATAAGACTTACTATATATGGACAAGAGATGGTAGCCATGACAAGACTCAACCATATAAGGACAGCGATGGTAGCTATGATAAGACTTAACTATATACGGACAAGAGATGGTAGCCATGACAAGACTCAACCATATAAGGACAAGCGATGGCACCTATGATAAGACTTAACTATATATGGACAAGAGATGGTAGTCATGCTAAGACACAACCATATATGGAGAAGCGATGGTAGCCATGATAAGACATAACTATATATGGAGAAGCGATGGTAGCCATGATAAGACTTACTATATATGGACAAGAGATGGTAGCCGTGACAAGACTCAGCCATATAAGGACAAGCGATGGTAGCTATGATAAGACTTAACTATATATGGACAAGAGATGGTAGCTATGATAAGAATTAACTATATATGGACAAGCGAAGGTAGCCATGATAAGATTTAACCATACATGGACAAGCGAAAGTAGCCATGATAAGACTTAACTATATATGGACAAGAGATGGTAGCCGTGACAAGACTCAATCATATAAGGACAAGCAATGGTAGCTATGATAAGACTTAACTATATATGGACAAGAGATGGTAGCCATGACAAGACTCAATCATATAATGACAAGCGATGGTAGCTATGATAAGACTTAACTATATATGGACAAGAGATGGTAGCCATGACAAGACTCAACCATATAAGGACAAGCGATGGTAGCTATGATAAGACTTAACTATATACGGACAAGAGATGGTAGCCATGACAAGACTCAACCATATAAGGACAAGCGATGGCACCTATGATAAGACTTAACTATATATGGACAAGAGATGGTAGTCATGCTAAGACACAACCATATATGGAGAAGCGATGGTAGCCATGATAAGACTTAACCATATATGGACAAGCGATGGTAGCCATGATAAGACATAACTATATATGGACAAGAGATGGTAGCCATGATAAGACTTAACCATATATGGACAAGCGATGGTAGCCATGACAACACTTAACCATATATGGACAAGCGATGGTAGCCATGATAAGATATAACTATATATGGACAAGCCGTGGTAGCCATGACAACACTTAACCATATATGGAGAAGCGATGGTAGCCATGGCAAGACTTAACTATATATGGACAAGCGATGGTAGCCATGCTAAGACTTAACCATATATGGAGAAGCGATGGTAGCCATGATAAGACTTAACTATATATGGAGAAGCGATGGTAGCCATTATAAGACTTAACTATATATGGACAAGCGATGGTAGCCGTAACAAACTCACTCATATATGGACAAGCGAAGGTAGCCATGATAAGACTTAACTATATATGGGCAATCGATGGTAGCCATGATAAGACTCAACCATATATCGACAATCGATGGTAGCCATGATAAGACTTATCCATATATGGACAATCGATGGTAGCCATGATAAGACTCAACCATATATGGACAATCGATGGTAGCCATGATAAGACTTAACCATATATGGACAATCGATGGTAGCTATGATAAGACTTAACCATATATGGACAAGCGATGGTAGCCATTATAAGACTTAACCATATATGGACAAACGATGGTAGCTATGATAAGACAACCATATATGGACAAGCGATGGTAGCCATGATAAGACTTAACCATATATGGACAAGCGAAGGTAGCCATGACAAGACTTAACTATATATGGACAAGAAATGGTAGCCGTGACAAGACTCAACCATATAAGACAAGCGATGGTAGCTATGATAAGACTTAACTATATATGGACAAGCGATGGTAGCCGTGCCAAGACTCAACCATATATGGACAAGCGATGGTAGCTATGATATGACTTAACTATATATGGACAAGAGATGGTAGCTATGATAAGAATTAACTATATATGGACAAGCGAAGGTAGCCATGATAAGACTTAACCATACATGGACAAGCGAAAGTAGCCATGATAAGACTTAACTTTATATGGACAAGAGATGGTAGCCGTGACAAGACTCAACCATATAAGGACAAGCGATGGTAGCTATGATAAGACTTAACTATATATGGACAAGCGATGGTAGCCGTGACAAGACTCAACCATATATGGACAAGCGATGGTAGCTATGATAAGACTTAACTATATATGGACAAGATATGGTAGCTATGATAAGACTTAACTATATATGGACAAGCGAAGGTAGCCATGATAAGACTTAACCATACATGGACAAGCGAAAGTAGCCATGATAAGACTTAACTATATATGGACAAGAGATGGTAGCCGTGACAAGACTCAATCATATAAGGACAAGCGATGGTAGCTATGATAAGACTTAACTATATATGGACAAGAGATGGTAGTCATGACAAGACTCAACCATACATGGACAAGCGATAGTAGCTATGATAAGACTTAACTATATATGGACAAGAGATGGTAGTCATGACAAGACTCAACCATATATGAACAAGCGATAGTAGCTATGATAAGGTTTAACTATATATGGACAAGAGATGGTAGCCATGACAAGACTCAACCATATATGGACAAGCGATGGTAGCTATGATAAGACTTATCTATATATGGACAAGAGATGGTAGTCATGACAAGACTCAACCATATAAGGACAAGCGATGGTAGCTATGATAAGACATAACTATATATGGACAAGAGATGGTAGTCATGACAAGACTCAACAATATAAGGATAAGCGATGGTAGCTATGATAAGACTTAACTATATATGGAAAAGAGATGGTAGTCATGACAAGACTCAACCATATAAGGACAAGCGATGGTAGCTATGATAAGACTTAACTATATATGGAAAAGAGATGGTTATCATGACAAGACTCAACCATATAAGGACAAGCGATGGTAGCTATGATAAGACTTAACTATATATGGACAAGAGATGGTAGTCATGACAAGACTCAAACATATAAGGACAAGCGATGGTAGCTATGATAAGACTTAACTATATATGGACAAGCGATGGTAGCCGTGACAAGACTCAACCATATATTGACAAGCGATGGTAGCTATGATAAGACTTAACTATATATGGACAAGAGATGGTAGCTATGATAAGAATTAACTATATATGGACAAGTGAGGTAGCCATGATAAGACTTAACCATACATGGACAAGCGAAAGTAGCCATGATAAGACTTAACTATATATGGACAAGAGATGGTAGCCGTGACAAGACTCAGCCATATAAGGACAAGCGATGGTAGCTATGATAAGACTTAACTATATATGGACAAGAGATGGTAGCTATGATAAGAATAAACTATATATGGACAAGCGAAGGTAGCCATGATAAGACTTAACCATACATGGACAAGCGAAAGTAGCCATGATAAGACTTAACTATATATGGACAAGAGATGGTAGCCGTGACAAGACTCAATCATATAAGGACAAGCGATGGTAGCTATGATAAGACTTAACTATATATGGACAAGAGATGGTAGCCATGACAAGACTCAATCATATAATGACAAGCGATGGTAGCTATGATAAGACTTAACTATATATGGACAAGAGATGGTAGCCATGACAAGACTCAACCATATAAGGACAAGCGATGGTAGCTATGATAAGACTTAACTATATACGGACAAGAGATGGTAGCCATGACGAGACTCAACCATATAAGGACAAGCGATGGCACCTATGATAAGACTTAACTATATATGGACAAGAGATGGTAGTCATGCTAAGACACAACCATATATGGAGAAGCGATGGTAGCCATGATAAGACTTAACCATATATGGACAAGCGATGGTAGCCATGACAACACTTAACCATATATGGACAAGCGATGGTAGCCATGATAAGACATAACTATATATGGACAAGCGATGGTAGCCATGACAACACTTAACCATATATGGAGAAGCAATGGTAGCCATGGTAAGACTTAACTATATATGGACAAGCGATGGTAGCCATGCTAAGACTTAACCATATATGGAGAAGCGATGGTAGCCATGATAAGACTCAACCATATATGGACAATCGATGGTAGCCATGATAAGACTTAACCATATATGGACAATCGATGGTAGCCATGATAAGACTCAACCATATATGGACAATCGATGGTAGCCATGATTAGACTTAACCATATATGGACAATCGATGGTAGCCATGATAAGACTTAACCATATATGGACAATCGATGGTAGCTATGATAAGACTTAACCATATATGGACAAGCGATGGTAGCCATTATATGACTTAACCATATATGGACAAACGATGGTAGCTATGATAAGACAACCATATATGGACAAGCGATGGTAGCCATGATAAGACTTAACCATATATGGACAAGCGAAGGTAGCCATGATAAGACTTAACTATATATGGACAAGCGAAGGTAGCCATGATAAGACTTAACCATACATGGACAAGAGATGGTAGCCGTGACAAGACTCAACCATATAAGGACAAGCGATGGTAGCTATGATAAGACTTAACTATATATGGACAAGCGATGGTAGCCGTGACAAGACTCAACCATATATGGACAAGCGATGTAGCTATGATAAGACTTAACTATATATGGACAAGAGATGGTAGCTATGATAAGAATTAACTATATATGGACAAGCGAAGGTAGCCATGATAAGACTTAACCATACATGGACAAGCGAAAGTAGCCATGATAAGACTTAACTATATATGGACAAGAGATGGTAGCCGTGACAAGACTCAACCATATAAGGACAAGCGATGGTAGCTATGTTAAGACTTAACTAAATTTGGACAAGCGATGGTAGCCGTGACAAGACTCAACCATATATGGACAAGCGATGGTAGCTATGATAAGACTTAACTATATATGGACAAGAGATGGTAGCTATGATAAGACTTAACTATATATGGACAAGCGAAGGTAGCCATGATAAGACTTAACCATACATGGACAAGCGAAAATAGCCATGATAAGACTTAACTATATATGGACAAGAGATGGTAGCCGTGACAAGGCTCAATCATATAAGGACAAGCGATGGTAGCTATGATAAGACTTAACTATATATGGACAAGAGATGGTAGTCATGACAAGACTCAACCATATATGGACAAGCGATAGTAGCTATGATAAGACTTAACTATATATGGACAAGAGATGGTAGTCATGACAAGACTCAACCATATATGGACAAGCGATAGTAGCTATGATAAGATTTAACTATATATGGACAAGAGATGGTAGCCATGACAAGACTCAACCATATATGGACAAGCGATGGTAGCTATGATAAGACTTAACTATATATGGACAAGAGATGGTAGTCATGACAAGACTCAACCATATAAGGACAAGCGATGGTAGCTATGATAAGACTTAACTATATATGGACAAGAGATGGTAGTCATGACAAGACTCAACCATATAAGGATAAGCGATGGTAGCTATGATAAGACTTAACTATATATGGACAAGAGATGGTAGTCATGACAAGACTCAACCATATAAGGACAAGCGATGGTAGCTATGATAAGACTTAACTATATATGGACAAGAGATGGTAGTCATGACAAGACTCAACCATATAAGGATAAGCGATGGTAGCTATGATAAGACTTAACTATATATGGACAAGAGATGGTAGTCATGACAAGACTCAACCATATAAGGACAAGCGATGGTAGCTATGATAAGACTTAACTATATATGGACAAGCGATGGTAGCCGTGACAAGACTTAACCATACTTTGGACAAGCGATGGTAGCTATGATAAGACTTAACTATATATGGGCAAGAGATGGTAGCTATGACAAGACTCAACCATATAATGACAAGCGATGGTAGCTATGATAAGACTTAACTATATATGGACAAGAGATGGTAGCCATGACAAGACTCAACCATATAAGGACAAGCGATGGTAGCTATGATAAGACTTAACTATATACGGACAAGAGATGGTAGCCATGACAAGACTCAACCATATAAGGACAAGCGATGGCACCTATGATAAGACGTAACTATATATGGACAAGAGATGGTAGTCATGACAAGACTCAACCATACATGGACAAGCGATAGTAGCTATGATAAGACTTAACTATATATGGACAAGAGATGGTAGTCATGACAAGAGCAGACAATTACCACCAGTAGTTACATCTGTATGTATGTATCTCTGTGAAACGTGGACACTTACTGCTGATTTTAGAAGAGGGATACACGCTTGGAGATGAAATGCTATTGAAAAATGTTACACTTATCATACAGAGAGCATATCACACAGACAGTAGTCATACAAAAATCATATCATCAGAGAGAGTATCATACAGAGAGCATATCATACAGAGAGTATGTCATACAGAGAGTATATCATACAGAGAGTATATCATACAGAAAGTATGTCATACAGAAAGCATATCATACAGATAGCGTATCATACAGAGAGCGTATCATACACAGAGTATGTCATACAGAGAGCATATCATACAGAGACAGAGAGTATATCATACAGAGAGCATTTCATACAGAGAGCATATCATAACGAGAGTATATCATACAGATAGTATGTCATATAGAAAGCATATCATATAGAGAATTCGAATCATACGAGAGCATATCATACAGAGAGCAGTCATACAGAGAGTATATCATACAGAGAGCATATCATACAGAGAGCATATCATACAGAGAGCATATCATACAGAGTGCATTTCATACAGAGAGTATATCATACAGAGAGCATATCATACAGAGAGATATCATACAGAGAGCATATCATACAGAGTGCATTTCATACAGAGAGTATATCATACAGAGAGCATATCATACAGAGAGCATATCATACAGAGAGTATATCATACAGAGAGATATCATACAGAGAGTATATCATACAGAGAGTATATCATACAGAGAGCATATCATACAGAGTGCATTTCATACAGAGAGTATATCATACAGAGAGTATATCATACAGAGAGCATATCATACAGAGAGTATATCATACAGAGAGCATATCATACAGAGAGTTTATCATACAGAGAGTATATCATACAGAGAGTATATCATACAGAGAGCATATCATACAGAGAGCATATCATACAGAGAGCATATCATACAGAGAGTATATCATACAGGGAGTATATCATACAGAGAGTATATCATACAGAGAGTATATCATACAGAGAGCATATCATACAGAGAGCATATCATACAGAGTGCATTTCATACAGAGAGTATATCATACAGAGAGCATATCATACAGAGAGCATATCATACAGAGTGCATTTCATACAGAGAGTATATCATACAGAGAGCATATCATACAGAGAGCATTTCATACAGAGAGCATACCATACAGAGAGCATATCATACAGAGAGCATATCATACAGAGAACAATCATACAGAGAGCATATCATACAGAGAACATATCATACAGAGAGTATATCATACAGAGAGCATATCATACAGAGAGCATATCCTACAGAGAGCATATCATACAGAGAGCATATCATACAGAGAACATTTCATACAGAGAGTATATCATACAGAGAGCATATCATACAGAGAGCATATCATACAGAGAGCATATCATACAGAGAACATTTCATACAGAGAGTATATCATACAGAGAGCATATCCTACAGAGAGCATATCATACAGAGAGCATATCATACAGAGAGCATATCATACAGAGAGCATATCATACAGATAGCATATCCTACAGAGAGCATATCATACAGAGAGCATATCATACAGAGAGTATGTCATACAGAGAGCATATCCTACAGAGGGCATATCATACAGAGAACATATCATACAGAGAGCATATCATACAGAGAACATTTCATACAGAGAGTATATCATACAGAGAGCATATCATACAGAGAGCATATCCTACAGAGAGCATATCATACAGAGAGCATATCATACAGAGAGCATATCATACAGAGAACATTTCATACAGAGAGTATATCATACAGAGAGCATATCATACAGAGAGCATATCATACAGAGAGCATATCATACAGAGAACATTTCATACAGAGAGTATATCATACAGAGAGCATATCCTACAGAGAGCATATCATACAGAGAGCATATCATACAGAGAGCATATCATACAGAGAGCATATCATACAGATAGCATATCCTACAGAGAGCATATCATACAGAGAGCATATCATACAGAGAGTATATCATACAGAGAGCATATCCTACAGAGGGCATATCATACAGAGAGCATATCATACAGAGAGAATATCATACAGAGAGCATATCAGCAATGAAGTGAGCGAAGAAATCCAACGATCGACTAGACAAATAAAACACGTATTGTCAATAATAACAAAGCCCAATTGTCATGGTAAGGACACGTCACACGGTTCACAAGCCTTGACAAACCCTCCTGTAAGGCACAGTACCGGGCAAAAGAGGATATGGAGAGCAATTACTACGATGGGTTGATAACATGAGAGAATAGACAGGCATGTCTTTTGTTGTATCACAGAGAGCTGCTCCCAAACCGCGACGATGGAAAGCAAACTGTAATAATGTCATCTATGGTGCCCCAACCACCGACAGATTACGATTTGATTTTTGAAAACTTACTTGACCTTGAAAGTGCACAGTGTCATAAGTTACCTGTCCACCTTTTGATGTTATCAGTCTGCTTTGTGCAAATCTATAAGATTAATACATTACGAGGTTACTGACTTTGCTTGCTGCCGACCGTCAAGGCACAGGAGTCCACATTATCATTATCAAGTACCGGGCCTACTGGCGTATGTGATCATGTCTCTCCACAACTTTCGATCTCGGCAGCTATTTATTATTTCTGTTGTTGACATTTTGCCAAGCCATTCTCTTAAGCTGTCTATTATTTTTTTCTCTTTGCCTCTCTCTATCTCTTTGTCCCTCAATTTTTCCAGTTGTTACAATATATTCCAGTTGTTCTCTTCTCATTACATGGCCAAAAAATGATGATTGTCTTTTCCTAATATTGGAAATTAGCTCTCTTTTTGCTTTGACCTCTCTCGGAACATCTTCATTACTCTTCTTAGCTGTCCATGGAACCCTCAACATTCTTCTGTAAAACCACATTTCTACAGACTCCAGTGATTTTCTTGTCTGTTGTCCTATTGTCCATGATTCGCATCCATATATTAAGACTGGCTCTACATAACCTTTAAGAACTCTTTTTCTTGTTACTATTGTCAAAAATGGATTGTATAGTATCTTCCTCATTTTTTGAAAGATGCTTTTACCTGAGCCATTCTGCATCTCACCTCTTTTGTACATCTTCCGTCTGAGGTTAACAAAGTTCCCAAATATTTAAATTCATTTACCTGTTTTAATATTGTTCCATTTGTCTTTATTTTGCACTGAGGTGATGTCTTTTTCTTTTTTGTTACCATTACCTGTATCTTTTTGCTATTAAGGCTGAGTCCTTATTTTTGATTTCTTTCACTATAATATCCAACATTTCTTGTAACTCATTTTCACTCTTAGCGATTAAGACTGTCTCATCAGCATACCTTAGATTATTTATATTATTACCTCCAATTGTTATCCTAGCATGTCCCTTATGGATCTTAAAATAATCTCACTATAAATATTAAACAAATATGGTGACAGTAAAGTGTCGAACGCGTCCACATATTGTGAGTCATTGAGACAATTTGTATGAAACTGTGAATATAAAGCAGTCTCCTCTAATAAAAGATTTGGATGAACACAATTATGACAGGAGATTTCCTTGAACAAACTATGAATTACTTGAGGGTTGGAAACCGATTATACAATTAGGAAAGGTAGAATATACGTCAGCTGCAATACAAAACGAATTAAAATAACAAGTGCCTGTGATTTCCTTCATCATGTGCCATGCCGATCATGTTGGGGATCACACGTTCGACACTCTCATGTACGTATCTGAGAACCACATACGAAAACTGCTAACATTCATACACTTCTATCCACTAGTTGTATTTGTCCTCTACTTTGTCCGGATTCTGTTGCTAATAATCTTCCACTTCTATCCACTAGTTGTATTTGTCCTCTACTTTGTCCGGATTCTGTTGCTAATAATCTTCCACTTCTATCCACTAGTTGTATTTGTCCTCTACTTTGTCCGGATCCTGTTGCTAATAATCGTCCACTTCTATCCACTAGTTGTATTTGCCCTCTACTTTGTCCGGATCCTGTTGCTAACAATCATCCACTTCTATCCACTAGTTGTATTTGTCCTCTACTTTGTCCGGATCCTGTTGCTAACAATCATCCACTTCTATCCAGTAGTTGTATTTGTCCCCTACTTTGTCCGGATCCTGTTGCTACCATTCATACACTTCTATCCACTAGTTGTATTTGTCCTCTACTTTGTCCTGATTCTGTTGCTAACAATCATCCACTTCTATCCACTAGTTGTATTTGTCCCCTACTTTGTCCGGATTCTGCTGCTACCAATCATCCACTTCTATCCACTAGTTGTATTTGTCCCCTACTTTGTCCGGATTCTGCTGCTACCAATCATCCACTTCTATCCACTAGTTGTATTTGTCCTCTACTTTGTCCGGATTCTGCTGCTAACAATCATCCACTTCTATCCACTAGTTGTATTTGTCCTCTACTTTGTCCGGATTCTGCTGCTACCAATCATCCACTTCTATCCACTAGTTGTATTTGTCCCCTACTTTGTCCGGATTCTGCTGCTAACAATCATCCACTTCTATCCACTAGTTGTATTTGTCCCCTACTTTGTCCGGATTCTGCTGCTAACATGTTCGTGGGAGGCTCATTGAGGCAATCTTCCTCCTGTATGTTAACCTTATTCAGATTTTCTTCCTCGCTAGTCCTTTAGTGTAAACAGGAAACTATTATTTCCGAGAAACCACATCTTTGTTACCCTTAACGTTCCTTGGTTTGCTTATTTACTGTTCCTTAATATCGTATATGCAATATGTTATATTGAACTTGATTAAATGTTTCTCACATTTATTTACATATTTTCATTGCATAAAATGTCACTGCCGTCTCTTGAATATTACTTTCACCGGGTTTTTTTTTCTGCTTCTCTTTATGCTTGGAAATATTGTCTACATGAGTTTGTCTTCTCCACCGTCCCATTACCGATCTAATTCCCCAGACTGGGAACATAATATGTTAAGTAAACAATTGATATACCGGTGTTTCCTCTTTCAAAATATTTCTCACGGTAAATTTGCAATTTTTTATAGTATCCCGTTTTACAACATTCATCAACATCAAAAATATCAGCCCTTGAAAGTTGTCCGACATCTTCTCTTTGAAGACCATACACGTAAAATATAGAAGAGAAAGGAAAATAATTGTTAATGATAATCTTCCATTCTATATTCATTGAACACACGGGAGAAAAATCTAGAAGATGATCGTCAATATTGGCACGCATTTAAACAATGTTTGACCTCTCTGGCCTAGACATCGCCGTGACCACACAGCGAAGATTGGCGATGATTTGTGCGAGTGTTCAATCACGACACCAGATGTCAGCCTCAAATACTGCTCCTCGCAAACACAATCAACAGTGAAGAGGAATTGAATTTCAAATAATTCTAAATTTTAAAGGAAAATAGCGTTACCATGACAACAGTGACATCTTTCTTTGCTACAAACGTATAGTCACCATTGACGGCTGGCCTTCAGATTATGGTTGCTTGAAATTTGTAGTAGTTAACAATGAAGACTGTCAGAAGGAGATCAAATGAAGACAAGCAAAAACAACACAAAAATCAAATGTCATGAAGAACACACACATATGGCACGATATTAACCATGAAATAAAATTAAAACCACCGTGGCCACGTATCAACAACATACAGTTGTAAATCATAAACAACGTCGCAAAGCAAGAAGAAAGAAAATTGATTCTTAGAAACAAAATGCTCCCCCAAAATTCTTCAGATACCTTCGAAATAACAAAAATCAATGAAGAATGAATCAATGAACTAAATGACATAAATATTAAAAAGAATTGGTTTATGAACAGCATTTTGCTGTGGAAATTAAAATACTACGGCCATGTTAAAAAACACAATGGACTTGAAAGAACAATGATGAGCGGTATGGTTCCATGAAGACAAGACAGAAGCAGGCAAAAAAAAATAAAATGGTTTAAGACATCAAAAAAATGTTATCATGACAAAAGAGGAAGTAGGAGAACTGGCGAGTGATAGACGTTCTTTAAGCCGAGCTGTGGTGGTGGCAATGTTCTTCAAAGGATATCCGACTCGATGATCATGAATTTGATCATTCTAATTCGTCCAGCCCACTAACCACAGCTCTACCGCGACCCCAGACAAGACCACAGGCAGTAGAGTAATGAAAGTAGAAATCGATATCTAGAATGAGGTGAAAGAAGTGAAAGGTTTAGGATACTCAAGAAGTTTACTGACGTTTAATTGGGAGCCCACCAGGCGCAACAAGACATAACAAACAATTTGACAACTATCACCAATTATCGAAAATAAATATGTGACGATAAATACAAATAGAGTCAAATCTAACAGTTCTATGTTGATATTATGTTACTGATATCAAACAAGAACAGCAGATAAATAATTGAACATTCTAATTACTGCTGGAGCGGTTCGGCCGAAATCAATACTTAATGTGATAACAAGAAACCACTGTGAAATTTATCATTCTCTCACGCCTGCTTTATCCCTCTCTCTCTCTCTCTCTCTCTCTCTCTCACTCTCTCTCACTCGTATCGCTTTGTGCTTCACAAGGTTGAAGAACATTTGTAACAAAGTTCTGCAGGCCGCTTACTATAATGTATTACTTTGGTCTACAAGATTTCATCAACCCATCGTTTGCGATGTCTTATCTGTCTTTTAAATATTATTTTCTCATTGTTTCTAGAAAACATAGATTTCATTTATATTTTGTCTGGCTGTTGTCTTGTTACATGACACAAGCGTCATGTTGTCTTCCAATGTAAATTATACCTGTGTGTTACCGGGCCCTCATTATGATGGAAGTAAAGAATAGTGACACTGTGACCTTCCAGGCATGTCGTAAGAGGCGACTAAGGAGTTTTATTGATGGCCTGACAAGCTGTTATTGTAAAAAGTATTGTTATGGAAGCAGAACCATAGATTTTAGAAGCCGTGATTTCTGCAATATGTGACATTTTGCCACGCAAGATTTATGTTTTTTAGATTGTGGTTCTGCCCTATGTGCCGGCTTCGGCTCGAAAGGACAATAGATATAGATAGATAGATAGATAGATAGATAGATAGATAGATAGATAGATAGATAGATAGATAGATAGATATATAGATAGATAGATAGATAGATAGATAGATAGATAGATAGATAGATAGATAGATAGATAGATAGATAGATAGATAGATAGATAGATAGATAGATAGATAGATAGATAGATAGATAGATAGATAGATAGATAGATAGATAGATAGATAGATAGATAGATAGATTAGATAGATAGATAGATGGATAGATAGATAGATAGATAGATAGATAGATAGATAGATAGATAGATAGATAGATAGATAGATAGATAGATAGATAGATAGATAGATAGATAGATAGATAGATAGATAGATAGATAGATAGATAGATAGATAGATAGATAGATAGATAGATAGATAGATAGATAGATAGATAGATAGATAGATAGATAGATAGATAGATAGATAGATAGATAGATAGATAGATGATAGATAGATAGATAGATAGATAGACAGACAGACAGACAGACAGATAGATAGACAGATATATAAATTAAACCTTGTTGAAAGGTGGAGATCTGAGCATGCTCTAGTTGGCTGCACATGCGACGATTTCAAACGATTTCCATCGGAAGGAGAATATTTTTACAATCACTTCCTCGGCCCGCTTATCTCGACAAAAACTCGGTGAAAATCAAAAGAACCAAAACTATTGAAACTACAGAACTAGTCTCTGCAACATCCAGGTGTTTTTTGAGACGTCATTGTTGATTTAGCGGTTAGTAAATTTGAACTTCGTACAATCCATATTCGACTGCATAGGCGATAATTTCAAACGATATTATTGAAAGAGAGTACCTAAAGTCACTTCACTTCCCCAGCGCAGGCAATTCGAAACAAGCCTACACCAAATGCTATAAAAAAATCGAAATATTGCATTAGCGACTGCACTGTCTGAAGATCTTCGATCACGAGCTCCATTTTCTCCAGAAGCCACTTGCCATCAGTAGATCGGATCATATGGCATGACTTTACGCTGATTCCATTATGCGGTGATGGAACACATTTTATGGTTTTCGTTATCGTTCTAAAAAGTTTAGTATTATCCAATTTTATAAAAATGACTTATTAATTCAATGAAACAATTAATTTGATATATAATGCACATACGTTTGGTTGTATATTTTAGGTATTAATAATTCTAGGTGCACACATTTCTTGCACTACATAGCAGTGGCGTATTCTCTATGATATCGCAGCTACCGCCGGTAGCCTGAACATATTAACGAAATACAAAAGAAAATGATAATTTATTATATTTAAAAAAAAAATAATTATATTACCAATTTTCCAATATTCTAATACACATTTCGTAGGCCAATATGAATTATTTGCTTTGAATTGCATTTATTAAAGCAAGGTTTTCCTGTGGCCACTATAACGTTTGTGAATGAAACAAACTATTATACATTGAAACCTCTAGGAGCCAGCGGTACATTTTTCCTCTATCCGAATCTTGTATTAACGATCTTGACATTCACAAATTACCGTCAAAATAATGTATATATGAATGTGGTTTCATGGGTTATTTTTAGCTCTTGCCAATCAGAATCATCAAAAAGTAAAAGTGAAACTGTCTGATTACCGGAACTTCCTTAGCTAATTATAACTACGTTATGCGCATCAGCATCTGTAGAAAAAACTGTTTGTGCTCTCAAGAGAATCAAATCTTATTGTCGCTCAACTCAGACACAGGAACGCTTATCTGGTTTGGCAATAATGTCCATTGAGAAATCATTCCCTTAAAAACTTAGAAACCAACCCAACAGTACTCTCAATGACAAAGTCATCAAGCCATTTTCGTTCCAAACAAGACGGATAGAGTTTACATATAAATAAGTAAGTAATTTAAAATGTAGTGATGTCATTAGTAAATATTACTTTATGTTAGCTTACTGAATATAATGTATGTTTTTATTTATTATGTCAGCGGTAGCCCAGACCCCAAAAACCAGTATACGCAACTGGAACATACTAACATCAAAACAAATAACAGCAGGGCTAAAACTAAGAATAGCAAAATGTTATGTCTTCTCAACATTCATATATGGTGTAGAAACATGATGTCACACACTCGTACCCAGTGCGCACTAACGTCCTTTTTCCTTCTTGCGACATCAAAGTATACAGGGAAGTATACAGGGAAGTATACAGGGAAGTATACAGGGAAGTATACAGGGAAGTATACAGGGAAGTATACAGGGAAGTTTACAGGGAAGTATACATGGATGTCAGCGGTAGCCCAGACCCCAACACACAGACACATAGAGAGTGACACACACACAGGCAAAGAGAGAGAGAGAGACACACACACACACACACAAACAACCACACAGATACACATACAGACACAGAGCGAGCGACACACAGAGTTACACATACAGACACAGAGTGAGAGGCACACACACACACACGCATATAAACACAGACACACATGTTATTTTTAAAAAAACTTGCAAAAAAATGTTATTGTACCAAGGGAACTAAGCAAGTCTCCACATTTCTCAGCAGTAGAAGAACATGGTGAAGACATGTTGACCAGCACCTGGACGTTCATTATTCTGATTTCATGATTGGGAGATATCCTTACATTGACACGTCCAGTTGGATGCGGACACTCTTTACAAGTACAAACACAGAGAATCATAATAAGAGAACCAATAAGAGGAACAAAAATATGGGAAATTTGATTTTTATTACAACTGCTGCTATCAGTAGATCTTGCAACAAAGACAGACACCAAAACTGTGTCCTGATTCATGGGCCGTAGTACACAAGTTGACTGCACTTCATTTACCACATTTAGTGGGACGTTGATTCAGTGTGAAATCTGTTAACTGAAGTGAAAGGAACCAAGTCCAAATAGCAAATCGTGGTGATGTGAGATTGCTGCTGACAGTTCTTTGCTAATCATGGTGATGTAAGATTGCTGCTGACGGTTCTTTGTTAATCGTGGTGATGTAAGATTGCTGCTGACAGTTCTTTGGTAATCAAGGTGATGTGAAATTGCTCCTGACAGAACTTTGCTAATCATGTGATGTGCGATTGCTGCTGACAGATCTTTGCTAATCATGGTGATGTGTGATTGCTGCTGACAGATCTTTGCTAATCATGGTGATGTGAGATTGCTACTGACAGTTTTTTGCAAATCATGGTGTTGTGTGATTGCTGCTGACAGTTCTTTGCTAATCACGGTGATGTGTAATTGCTGCTGACAGATCTTTGCTAATCATGGTGATGTGAAATTGCTGCTGAAAGATCTTTGCTAATCATGGTGATGTGAAATTGCTGCTGACAGTTCTTTGCTAATCATGGTGATGTGTGATTGCTGCTGACAGTTCTTTGCTAATCATGGTGATGTGAAATTGCTGCTGACAGTTCTTTGCTAATCACGGTGTTGTGTGATTGCTGCTGACAGTTCTTTGCTAATCATGGTGATGTGTGATTGCTGCTGACAGATCTTTGCTAATCATGGTGATGTGAAATTGCTGCGGACAGATCTCTGCTAATCATGGCGATGTGAAATTGCTGCTGACAGTTCTTTGCTAATCATGGTGATGTGTGATTGCTGCTGACAGATCTTTGTTAATCATGGTGTTGTGTGATTGCTGCTGACAGTTCTTTGCTAATCGTGGTGATGTGTGATTGCTGCTAACAGTTCTTTGCTAATCGTGGCGATGTGTGATTGCTGCTGACATTTTCTTGCTAATCGTGGTGATGTGTGATTGCTGCTGACAAAACCACAGCCGAACATTTAACAATTGATAGCAGCGCAACAGGTACACCTGTACAACAGGTACACAGGAATGTAAATGTTAATATTATCTTTCACTATCTTAATTTGTGTGTGCAATATGAATGTTTTTATAGGTGACTTTCATAAATAATGTTATAATTTCAAGCTTCAATGTGCCTTCTTTACACCACTATCTTGCTTCGTTGTATTGTGTTGGCTGTAATTACAAATATAGATACATAGGAGAACCACAAATTTGTCACATCATTTCTCTTTGCGTTTCCTTAAGTAAGGTAGATTTCGGAGGAGGGGGGGGGGGGGGTGAGCAATTTGTTTTCCACTAAAAGTGTAGATAGTCCATGAAGGTTTGGGAACCAGTTCAAATCAGCTACTTTATCGAAAACGAGACAATTCCGTTTTAGTGATTTCCTGCTCTTGATTCTCGTTTATCCTATAAATTCCCCATAAGATGACTTCCGTTATTTTATTATATTCTTTCACGTGACCATATTATTTACTTTGTTCTAACGGTGTTTATCAGTTTCTTCAGTCTCAGCTCCTCTAACACCAGACATCATTAATCGTTTTCTGCTTCGCCCAATTCATTCTTCCCAATATCCTTAGATCAACACTTCCAGGACTTAAATCTCTGTTCTGTTATCTTAATTACATCTACATTGTCTACTTCGTGTTGAGTGGACTTTGTACGTTGCCGATATGATCATTTCAATCTTGAGAGATATTGGATTTTAAGCTGGTGAAAGAGTCTTGTTAAAGGTTACTTTTTCTTCTTTTGTGCACGTCTAGTCAGCAGATTTTCTCACATTCGGTTGGCGCATTATCAGGCTAACGTTTCCTGTAAAATAGACGTAAATTGATATTAGGCAACTAAACTTGTAGAGAGACGAGACAAACTACGACGTTTCGGCAAAAGCATTCGTCAGGTGCAAAATAATATCGTCATCGACATCAAGTACCGGGCCTGCTGGCGTAGGTGATCATGGCTCTTCACAACTTTCGATCTCGACAGTTATTTATCATTTCTGTTGTTGACCTTCTACCAAGCCATTCTCTTAAGCTGTCTGGTATATTTTCTCTTTGCTTCCCTCTATCTCTTCGTCCCTCAATTTTTCCAGATGTTACAATATATTCCAGTTGTACAAAATAATATATATCAGTAGAAAGACAAACACGACAGGCAAGTACAAATCTCAAATCACAACGGCCATTTACTGCCCGCCTCATACTGGACCAATCAGTTATGTTTATATCAAGGTCTCTCATGCCGTGTCTAAACGTCTTTGCTCCAGTGGTCACTGTCCAAGTGTGCTAAACCTTTCAGAAGTTTAGGCTGCTACCTTCCTGATTGGGAGTCAACACCGGTCCCAACGATGCATACACAACTATCCCTATAGTCAGGAGTAAACACCGGTCCCAACGATGCATACACAAATATCCCTATAGTCAGGAGTAAACATCGGTCCCAACGATTCATACACAACTATCGTTATAGTCAGGAGTAAACACCGGTCCCAACGATGCATACACACATATCCCTATAGTCAGGAGTAAACACCGGTCCCAACGATGCATACACAACTATCCCATTAGTTAGGAGTAAACATTGGTCCCAACGATGCATACACAACTATCTCTATAGTCTGGAGTTAACATTTCCCTATATCAAAATGTCCCCTTTCTGCAGTTGGAAAAGACCTTCCAAGAGGTTATGTATGTCGAGATGGATGCATTTTTAAAAGTGATATTTGAGAATAATTAGTTTACGAGATGATCTTCTTAGCTAAATATTATGTACAAGATTGAACGTAGCTCAGACGAAGGCATTTGTATAACTCTTGGAAGTAAATGAACGTAGCTCAGAAGAAGGCATTTGTATAACTCTTGGAAGTAAATGAACGTAGCTCAGACGAAGGCATTTGCATAACTCTTGGAAGTAAATGAACGTAGCTCAGAAGAAGGCATTTGTATAACTCTTGGAAGTAAATGAACGTAGCCCAGACGAAGGCATTTGTATAACTCTTGGAAGTAAATGAACGTAGCTCAGACGAAGGCATTTGTATAAC
This sequence comes from Megaustenia siamemsis, assembly GCA_032433765.1. NCBI lineage: Eukaryota > Metazoa > Mollusca > Gastropoda > Stylommatophora > Ariophantidae > Megaustenia > Megaustenia siamemsis. The sequence goes on from JAVIAB010000088.1 coordinate 47,726,554, forward strand.
TCTTGGAAGTAAATGAACGTAGCTCAGAAGAAGGCATTTGTATAACTCATGGAAGTAAATGAACGTAGCTCAGAAGAAGGCATTTGTATAACTCATGGAAGTAAATGAACGTAGCTCAGAAGAAGGCATTTGTATAACTCTTGGAAGTAAATGAACGTAGCTCAGACCGTTGCCCAGTCCTAAACAATGTCCATTTCGATAAATGGAAACAGAAAAAAACTCACTTAATTTAAGGTACATATAAGACAATTAAATGCTCGAAATAATAAAGCAAAACATTAAAACAACAAATAAAATGTGCGTAAGTGCGTTTCAATAAAATGAGAGTTGTGTTTCCTGTAACTTCGAATTGTGATGTCACGTGTGGCTGATACAGACAGAAAAAAAGAATATTGGAAATGGAGTTCCTTACCACGAGCACACAAAACTGCACTTGTGTGTGTGTGTGTGTGTTTTTTTTTTTCTCTTTTCTGCTTCTTAGCACTACAGGTTGGGAGTTTTGCTTTCATTTCCCACTTTTCTAATTTCAACCACCCTACATGTTTCCCACTTTCATCCTTCGCGATAGAGTTGTATTTTTTCCCACCTCAACCGCTGATGATACAGCCTTCCCTTTCTATCTATCTAATGACCTTTCGAGCCGTAACCGGCCCATAGGGCGTAGACCAAGATACACCTTCTCCTATATGAATTTTTTGTTCAAGCAGTTTTCTTTTAAAGATATTTTATCAAAAATCGCCATCTGTCTCTATTCTGTGCAAGCAGTTCTATCTCATTGAGGGAGCCGATTCCTGCTCCTCTTGCCTCTCTCATCAATGTTCTTCTCAGTGTCTCCCTGGGTCTTCCTCTTTTTCTTTTACCTGTTGTTTCCCATATGAGGGCTTGCTTTGCTATTCGGTTATTATCTCTTCTCATCACATGTCCAACGTATGACCATCGTCTTTTCTTTATTACTGAAGATATTAGTGGTTGATTGGCGATTTCTCTAATTTCCTCGTTTGTTTTTAATTCGTTCCATGCTATACTAAGTATTTTCCTTAGACATTGATTTTCGAATGCGTTCAACTTTGTTTCTATTACTCTTGTTGTTTTCCAGCTTTCACACGCATACGTAAGGGTTGATAGTACATTTGATTTGAATAGCCTAAGTTTTGTGTTAGTGCTGATGAGTTTTGATTTCCACAACTTTTCAAGGCTTCTCCCTTTAGGGCTCTTTTTTTTTCACGGCTAAGGAAACATAGGTAAGGCTGTTCAGTTGAATAAGGCATGAAGCTTTTAACATATGGACCACAGCATCCAGTTATTCAGTCTTTGCTAGAAGCTTCCAAAGTCGTGACGGCCGGCTACCTGGGAGTGGCAACGCTTTGTGATTTGGATGGCGTCAGTGACGCTCTAGGAAAGTCTTGGCAGTTAAAGAGCTTGGTCGTACTGTCACGTTCATTGTTGTTGCAATGGCAATATTTTGTTTTATATATTTACATTTATATTTTTGTTGTGTGTTGTGACGAATTGAAATGGGTAAATAATAAATGCATTACTGACAAAAAGTAATTTTAATGCCATGAAAAATGTACTAACAACAAAACAAATAACAGCAGGGCTGAAACTAAGAATTGCAAAATGTTACATCTTCTCAATATTCCTGTATGGTGCAGAAACATGGACATTAGACAAGAAAACAGAACAGAAAATTGATTGTGGATTTACAGAAGAACAGGTGGAATTGGATGGAAAGAAAAGAAAACAAATAATGAAGTTTTAAAACAACTAAAAATAAAAAGATAACTACTAAATACAATGAAGACAAGACAAATGAAATTTTTGGGACACGTTAAAAGACATAACAGCTTATTAAAAGTAATATTGGAAGGGAAAATACAAGGTAAAAGAGGCAGAGGCAGACCAAGACTAACATGGACGAGTAACATCTAAAGATGGACAAGTCAATCTATGACAAACTGCACCATCAAAGCAAGAAACAGAGTAGAATGGCGATTTATGGTAGCCAACCTTCGTTGCGGAGATGGCACTTGATGATAATGATGATGATTATAATGATGATTATTATGATGATGATGATGATTACTGGAAAAGACACCATTGCAATGGCTTCCCTGTGCAGATAAGCTTCAAACTGAGAAAAAAAGGTAAGCCTTAATCATTTCTTCTAGACCTTAAAAGTGAATATAAAGAAAAGGCCAGGTTATATACTCGATGTTTTAACAACAGTAACAATAACAAATACGAGTGTTTAAATGAGTGAACTCAGCCTCAGACATCGTGTACTGCTGGGCATGTTTGTTTCTTTCTGCTGATACAATCTCTTGGAATGAGACAGGTTTTAATAGTTGAAATTATTTGGCACCGGCTTGTGAGAAACACCAAAAGTCACTTAATATATGGGAGAGATCAATGCGCTACAGACATTCGGTTGTCGAAGAGTTGAGACCATATCTTGAATTTACACAAGAACATTGCCAAAACAAAGACCATTGGCACAAGGAAAAAGTGAAAGAAAACTGAAATGTTGAAAATACGGATCGATGTAGAAGTGTTTCGAGGAAAACAAGAATGGCATTTAGGGCCCATGTTGAGTCCAGGACTTTAGAAATAAATGTATGTCAAAGGGGCTCTTAGAACTTTAAATGACTTATGATCAAACAATTGACAGCCATTTAAAAATTGCAATGGTTTTTAAAGGAACATCGTTTGCAATACAGTGACGTTACAAAGTAGTTGAAAAATCTGAAACATTCAATGATGAAGAACCGCAGCTTTCCGTTTCCATCTTCACTTCAATCACTGTGCTAGAGAAGATAGCTCAACTTTTGAACTAAGCATACGCTGCTTATATAAACATAAATATGGTTCCATTTTTGACAATGTTTGAGAGTATGTGTGTATGCTTATGCTCCTATTTGTGATCATGTATATGTTACTAAACATTTGTGAATATATGTGTATTGTGGACTTCCGGTCAATATGGCGGATAGGCGGCAGGAACATTTCAGGCTGTCTTAAAAGTGTTCCTTGTTGCGGTCTCCTCATGTTCCAAGTCCGGCTTGAAACCGGAGTTACTGAGTTTAGTGCTCTGTGCACACCGTGAGCTGTATTTTTCACCCGGATCGTGTTTAGATATTCCGATTGATTGCGATGAATGATCGATGATATTGAATGATGAAGGACAGCTTAGCTGCGTTCACTTTAGCATGGGCTTGGCCTTATGTCTTTCTGCGTGTGCTGTGGCTGCTATGATGGGGATTCCATGTTCCTTTCTTTGTTTGGATACTTCATTGAGATGAGTGTTGATTCGGATGATTCCACTGGGACTGGCGGTTGAGAAATTATGGATTTTACTTCGTTTGCAGAGATACCGGGCCTTCGACAAACCATAATCATGTGTATTGAAGTATATAGTGGTTAGTGTGCCTGCTCCCTGATCAGATGAGTCGATAATCGATCACCAAAAGTGGCGGATTTTTCTCGGATTAACATGATTTCAGTTTCACCCAGCCTCTAAAAATGGGTACCAGATATTTTTCTGGGAAGTAAAGGCGGCCAGGCGTGATAACGACCACATCACCCAAACATATGCCGTGATCATAGAACAATATGGTCACTAACACCATTTTCCCTATGAGCCTAACACGGCGTAAAGGGAACCTTTACTTGTGTGTATAGGTATTTGCCTACGCTAGTACATTCGCGTAAAAAAAAAATGATAGCGCCTTTATATAAGGTATGTAATGGATGATTCGAGTGTATATATGAATTTATGTTATGTATGTGTGTGTATGTGGGAGCCGCGATAGCTCAGTGGTTAGTGAACTGGACTACAAAGGACATGGGGTAGGGTTCGATCCGAACCGACGGCTTCCGGGTTCACCCAGCCTTAAATGGGTACCGGATTTTTTTCTGGGAAAGTAAAGCAGCACAGACGTAATACCGACCACATTACCCCAAAAATCATGTGCTGAAGGTCTGTAAAATTTATGGTCACTAACACCATATTTCCTTATACGTCACTTGGCGTGACGGGGGTACTTTACTTTTTTTACTATGTGTGTTTATGTACCTGAGTGTGAATGGCATAATGCATACATCCAAATGTGCATGTTCGTGAGTATGTTTGTGTGTGTACGTAGTGTGCTTTGATATGTAAGTCTCATTGTGGTATGCTGCTAACTATGATATTCACAGGACGGAGACAACGTGCCTCACTGCACGGATTTCTTATCACAGGAAACTGAACTGAGAAAGTAGAAGAAGAAGTAAAATATATTTGCGTCACGTTGTAATAACACCGTTAGCCCTACAGAGATACAACTTCCTGTGTTAACGTGACGTGTTGAGTCAGGACTTGCAGATATCGCAGCTGGTACTGTAAACTGTTGTAGAATATTGACATACTTATCTTTTGAGACGGAAGAAAGAAAATTACTGTAGACATGCAATGCTAACATGTTTTTTTTTAAGTCTTACTGTTTTACATTCCGTACTTACTCATGATTATAGATCATCGTTTCGGAGAATTAAGAGGAGAAATGATTACGTTTATAAATAACTTAATAGAGATCATCATTAGACATACTTAGCTGTTGTTTTCCGGATCTTTCCATGCTGCTGGGTTTACGTGACGGTTATTCTTGTTTTCAGTCCTAGAGGACAGTATCATCACAAGTATAGATGGGTATCACTTGACGTAAAACACAGTTTGGTTATCGGACCTGTTGTCCTAGAGGACAGTATCATCACAAGTATAGATGGGTATCACTTGACGTAAAACACAGTTTGGTTATCGGACCTGTTGTCCTAGAGGACAGTATCATCACATGTATAGATGGGTATCACTTGACGTAAAACACAGTTTGGTTATCGGACCTGTTGTCCTAGAGGACAGTATCATCACAAGTATAGATGGGTATCACTTGACGTAAAACACAGTTTGGTTATCGGACCTGTTGTCCTAGAGGACAGTATCATCACAAGTATAGATGGGTATCGCTTGACGTAAAACACAGTTTGGTTATCGGACCTGTTGTCCTAGAGGACAGTATCATCACAAGTATAGATGGGTATCACTTGACGTAAAACACAGTTTGGTTATCGAACCTGTTGTCCTAGAGGACAGTATCATCACAAGTATAGATGGGTATAACTTGAAGTAAAACACAGTTTGGTTATCGGACCTGTTGTCCTAGAGGACAGTATCATCACAAGTATAGATGGGTATCACTTGACGTAAGACACAGTTTGGTTATCGGACCTGTTGTCCTAGAGGACAGTATCATCACAAGTATAGATGGGTATCACTTGACGTAAGGCACAGTTTGGTATCGGACCTGTTGTCCTAGAGGACTGTATCATCACAAGTATAGATGGGTATCACTTGACGTAAGACACAGTTTTGTTATCGGACCTGTTGTCCTAGAGGATAGTATCATCACAAGTATAGATGGGTATCACTTGACGTAAGACAAAGTTTTGTTATCGGACCTGTTGTCCTAGAGGACAGTATCATCACAAGTATAGATGGGTATCACTTGACGTGAGACAAAGTTTTGTTATCGGACCTGTTGTCCTAGAGGACAGTATCATCACAAGTATAGATGGGTATCATTTGAAGTGAGACAAAGTATTGTTATCGGACCTGTTGTCCTAGAGGAAAGTATCATCTCATGTATAGATGGGTATAACTTGAAGTAAAACACAGTTTTGTTATCGGACCTGTTGTCCTAGAGGAAAGTATCATCTCATGTATAGATGGGTATAACTTGAAGTAAAACACAGTTTTGTTATCGGACCTGTTGTCCTAGAGGAAAGTATCATCTCATGTATAGATGGGTATCTAGCTCTCCTATCACACAGCCATCAACATATACAGGATAAAATGAGCATACTTGATGAGAGATCAGAACAGTTAGGACTGAAAATTAACAGAGATAAGACTAACATTATGAGAATTAATTCAGTTGTCAATAACTAATTCAAACTAGGAGAAATACCTCTACTAGACGTACAATCTTACATATATTTGGGCAGTAATATAGATAAAGAGGGAGGAACAGAAAATGATACCAAAATAAGGATATCAAAAGCAAGAGGAGCTTTCATTGCACTGGGAAACATGGAAATCCAAAGAAATTAGTTTAAATACAAAAGAAATGTTCAACTCAAATGTTACATCGGTCCTATTATATGGCTGTGAAACATGGATAACAACAAAATTGACAATCACGAAGATATCGATTTTCATTAATGGATGCTTACGCAGAATAAAAGGATGGAAATGGCAGGACAAAATCACTAACATAGAATTATGGAAATGTACCAGTCAAACACCAGTGGATAAAGAGATACAGCGAAGACTATGGCGCTGGATAGGACACACACTACGGAAGCCAACTGAGAGTATTACACAACAGGCCCTCTTTTTGGAATCCCCAGGGAAAAGACAAAGAGGAAGAACAAGGAATTCTTGGAGAAGACAGATAGAAGAAGAGATTTAGATGATGGGGAAGACATGGAATGATCTTAAAAGAATGGCAAGAAACAGAACGACTTGGAAAGTGTTTGTTGAAGACCTATTCTCCACTGGTAGCTAAAACGGTAGAAGAAGACGTAGAATAGATGGGTATCACTTGACGTAAGACACAGATTGGTTTTTGGACCTGTTGTCCTGGAGGACAGTATCATCACAAGTATAGATGAGTATCACTTGACGTAAAACACAGTTTGGTTATCGGACCTGTTGTCCTGGAGGACAGTATCATCACAAGGATAGATGGGTATCACTTGACGTAAGACACAGTTTGGTTATCGGACCTGTTGTCCTGGAGGACAGTATCATCACACGTATAGATGGGTATCACTTGACGTAAGACACAGTTTGGTTATCGGACCTGTTGTCCTAGAGGACTGTATCATCACAAGTATAGATGAGTATCACTTGACGTAAAACACAGTTTGGTTATCGGACCTGTTGTCCTAGAGGACAGTATCATCACAAGTATAGATATATGTCACTTGACGTAAGACACAGTTTGGTTATCGGACCTGTTGTCCTAGAGGACAGTATCATCACAAGTATAGATGGGTATCACTTGACGTAAAACACAGTTTGGTTATCGGACCTGTTGTCCTAGAGGACTGTATCATCACAAGTATAGATGGGTATCACTTGACGTAAGACACAGTTTTGTTATCGGACCTGTTGTCCTAGAGGATAGTATCATCACAAGTATAGATGGGTATCACTTGACGTAAGACAAAGTTTTGTTATCGGACCTGTTGTCCTAGAGGACAGTATCATCACAAGTATAGATGGGTATCACTTGACGTGAGACAAAGTTTTGTTATCGGACCTGTTGTCCTAGAGGACAGTATCATCACAAGTATAGATGGGTATAACTTGAAGTAAAACACAGTTTTGTTATCGGACCTGTTGTCCTAGAGGAAAGTATCATCTCATGTATAGATGGGTATAACTTGAAGTAAAACACAGTTTTGTTATCGGACCTGTTGTCCTAGAGGAAAGTATCATCTCATGTATAGATGGGTATAACTTGAAGTAAAACACAGTTTTGTTATCGGACCTGTTGTCCTAGAGGAAAGTATCATCTCATGTATAGATGGGTAACTAGCTCTCCTATCACACAGCCATCAACATATACAGGATAAAATGAGCATACTTGATGAGAGATCAGAACAGTTAGGACTGAAAATTAACAGAGATAAGACTAACATTATGAGAATTATTCAGTTGTCAATAACTAATTCAAACTAGGAGAAATACCTCTACTAGACGTACAATCTTACATATATTTGGGCAGTAATATAAAGAGGGAGGAACAGAAACTGATACCAAAATAAGGATATCAAAAGCAAGAGGAGCTTTCATTGCACTGGGAAACATGGAAATCCAAAGAAATTAGTTTAAATACAAAAAGAAATGTTCAACTCAAATGTTACATCGGTCCTATTATATGGCTGTGAAACATGGATAACAACAAAATTGACAATCACGAAGATATCGATTTTCATTAATGGATGCTTACGCAGAATAAAAGGATGGAAATGGCAGGACAAAATCACTAACATAGAATTATGGAAATGTACCAGTCAAACACCAGTGGATAAAGAGATACAGCGAAGACTATGGCGCTGGATAGGACACACACTACGGAAGCCAACTGAGAGTATTACACAACAGGCCCTCTTTTTGGAATCCCCAGGGGAAAAGACAAAGAGGAAGAACAAGGAATTCTTGGAGAAGACAGATAGAAGAAGAGATTTAGATGATGGGGAAGACATGGAATGATCTTAAAAGAATGGCAAGAAACAGAACGACTTGGAAAGTGTTTGTTGAAGACCTATGCTCCACTGGTAGCTAAAACGGTAGAAGAAGACGTAGAATAGATGGGTATCACTTGACGTAAGACACAGATTGGTTTTTGGACCTGTTGTCCTGGAGGACAGTATCATCACAAGTATAGATGAGTATCACTTGACGTAAAACACAGTTTGGTTATCGGACCTGTTGTCCTGGAGGACAGTATCATCACAAGGATAGATGGGTATCACTTGACGTAAGACACAGTTTGGTTATCGGACCTGTTGTCCTGGAGGACAGTATCATCACACGTATAGATGGGTATCACTTGACGTAAGACACAGTTTGGTTATCGGACCTGTTGTCCTAGAGGACTGTATCATCACAAGTATAGATGAGTATCACTTGACGTAAAACACAGTTTGGTTATCGGACCTGTTGTCCTAGAGGACAGTATCATCACAAGTATAGATAGATGTCACTTGACGTAAGACACAGTTTGGTTATCGGACCTGTTGTCCTAGAGGACAGTATCATCACAAGTATAGATGGGTGTCACTTGACGTAAAACACAGTTTGGTTATCGGACCTGTTGTCCTAGAGGACAGTATCATCACTAGTATAGATGGGTATCACTTGACGTAAGACACAGTTTGGTTATCGGACCTGTTGTCCTAGAGAACAGTATCATCACAAGTATAGATGGGTGTCACTTGACGTAAGCGACAATTTCATGTTCCGGGCCTGTTGTCCTAGAGGACAATTCTATCACAAGTATATATGGACATCACTTCATGTAAGCAACAGTTGGATGTTCCGGGTCTGTTCTTCTAATCTCCTTTTCAAACCAGTCAGTCCATTTCTAGAACGACATCATGAATGTAGTGTAGATATTGACCAGCTCAACTTCCTTGAACTGTGACGCTGAAATCAGCTGAACACAACGAAAGTGGTCACAGCAGTACATAAACAGAGAAATTCTGGAGTCCTTTCAGAAAGGTTCTTCTTATTTTCTTCTTCTCCTTTTATTCATTTCTTTTTTATTCTTTCTCCTTTTTGTCTTATTTTTCTATTTCTTCTTCTTATTTGCTCATAGCCAAGGGAAGAAACATGTCATGGTCTTGTTTTTTCTGTTGGCGTCTACTACTCTCAAATTTAGACATGTCTATTGTGCTCCGTTTGGCAACCTTTTTTTCGTGCACGCCTGTTTGATTTGTTGTTTCTTTCGTTGATGTCTGTGTGGATTATATTTATTTGCTTTTGTTGATATCTGTGGGGATTATGTTTAGTTGCTTGTTTCTTTCTTGTGTCGTGACCAAACCAATTAATTACAGTTTCTCTCCTTCACCATATATAATATACTGAAGGGAGGTCAAAAAGTAATGCACACCAATTTTTTTCTCGGAAACTATTCGGGCAAAATGTGTGAAATTTTCACAGATTGTAGCTGAACATCCCTTTACACTACCTATTTTTCAACATAATCTCCGTCCAAGCGTATTGCCTTACGCCAACGCGAAACTAGGTCATGAATGCCTCGTTTGTACCAAGTTTTGTCCTGCTCGCGTAGCCATTTTTTAACTGCACGGATCACATCCTCATCATTGTCAAAGTGTTTCCCACGCAGGAATTTTTTGAGTGGTCCAAACAGATGGAAATCTGAGGGAGCCAGATCAGGGCTGTAAGGAGGATGGGGCAGTACAGTCCAACCAAATTTGTTGATTGCTTCCCGTGTTACCAGACTTGTGTGAGGGCGTGCATTGTTATGTTGAAGCAACAAATCTGCAGATGGCTTATTAGGCCGAACTCTGTGGAACCGATTTTTGAGTTTTGTCAGTGTATTGATGTAAGCTGTCGAGTTGATTGTCTCACCTCTTGTCATTACATCAACAAGAATCACACCATCAATGTCCCAGAAGACAGTGATCATCACCTTTCCGGCTGATGGAGATGTTTTGAATTTTTTTCTTTTTGGTGACTGCGGATGATGTCATTCCATTGACTGCATTTTTGTTTCAGGCTCATAATAATGTGCCCACGTTTCGTCACCGGTAACAATTTTTGACAAAAACATTTCTCCTTCAACACCGAAACGCTCCAACAATTCAGAACAGAATGTTTTCCTTTGAACTCTGTGATCATTTGTTAGGCACCGAGGAACCCATCGAGCGCAAAACTTTGAATATCCGAGAGTTTTAAAAATTGTGATTGCACTTCCCTTGCTGACTGTAAGCTGCAATGCCAATTGCTGACTAGTGATACGCCTATCCTTACGAATAATGGCATCAGCCCGGTTTAACATGTCTGTGCTGGTAGCCGAGGCAACACGTCCAGAACGCGGTAAATCATGCAGCTCTACTCGTACACTTTCTGCAGCTTTAATTCTCTGAACCCAGCGACTAACTGTGCTCCTATCGACTGTAGAACATTTGTACACTGCACACAGTCGTTTATGAATGTTTGCCACAGATTCTTTTTCCGCAACCAGAAATTCTATGACAATTCGCTGTTTGTAACGGACATTGTTGACAAGCTCCATTTTAACGGTTCATAGATTGCGTAATATTTATTCGAATGCTGTGCAATTTGGTGCACATAATTGGAACATGTCATATTCCAAGTGTGCAAAATTTCATATTCCTATCTTTATTATTAGCCGAGAAAAAAATTGGTGTGCATTACTTTTTGACCTCCCTACGTATATACACATACACGTTTTTTTTTCTAAATGCTGTGGTCCTGAGTGGTGATCCCTTGGTAGGTGCCTTAGTTCTTCATTATTTATTATGTCTACTAATCTCTCACCAAACAGAGGTCCTATACTTTCGTTGTATATCAGTGATTTATGAATTGATATCTGGAATCAAGCGTCCGCGTTTGACATTTGTGACATAGTACTGTGATACATTTATATGCTACATTCACATCTATTCGCTGCAGGCACTTCCTAAAATAGATATTCTGATATGGGTAGTACACTACTATTTCACAATTAAAATGCTAATTCTGCAACACTTACATTTATGAGAAATGCTTTTTTTCACAGAAAATAGATCGACATTATTACTGTTTCTCAGAAATGCTTCATTATCAAGCATGGACTGCGTACATTAACTTAAAGTTTACAATACCTTTGTTTCGTCAAAATTTTTTAACTATTTTTTACTTACACAACCTTACATGATTTTGTTCCCATAGGATGTTTCAATATACACAAGGACAATAACACAGAATGATATCAAATTAAGGATACTAAAAGCCAGAGGATTAGTTCTATTATATATCTGTGGAAGATGGAAAACAACAAACACGAAAATCACCCAGAAGAAATTATTGTTTAATTTATTGATTGGTATTTAGGCAGAAGACAAGGATGAAAGTAGGATGTCACAATTACAGGCTTAGAACTATTGGAAAGTATGAGAAGACAAAGAGATAAGACAGTTGTTGACTTTGGGTAGGATACACAATACAGAACCAAACTAAATGTTTTGCACATCTTTATTAGAATCCTCAAGGGAGCAGACGAAATTGAAGGCAAAAAATTCGCGGAGAAAAGGTGAAAACAGAATATTTGGAAGACATGAAGATACATTCAGAGAATAGCAACAAACAGGGCGGCTTTGGAAAGTTGAAGACCTAAGCTAAACAGTGGAAAGTTGAAGACCTAAGCTGCACAGAGGAAAGTTGAAGACCTAAGCTTCACAGAGGAAAGTTGAAAACCTAAGCTGCACAGAGGAAAGTTGAAGGCCTAAGCTTCACAGAGGAAAGTTGAAGACCTAAGCTACACAGTGGAAAGTTGAAGACCTAAGCTTCACAGAGGAAAGTTGAAAACCTAAGCTGCACAGAGGAAAGTTGAAGGCCTAAGCTTCACAGAGGAAAGTTGAAGACCTAAGCTACACAGTGGAAAGTTGAAGACCTAAGCTTCACAGAGGAAAGTTGAAGACCTAAGCTTCACAGAGGAAAGTTGAAAACCTAAGCTGCACAGAGGAAAGTTGAAGGCCTAAGCTTCACAGAGGAAAGTTGAAAACCTAAGCTTCACAGAGAGTTAAACCATAGATGAAGAATAAACACAGGGGCTCGACAATTCTGCTCGAGGGGGGGGGGGGGTGCCCTTGATAGCGCATACATCTATTTAAGTTGATATCGTTGACATTAATATTGTCATTAATTGCTATGTGCAGGTTTATGTGCTACTTTCTGCTACTGTGAGAGTGTACCAATGTGCGGAGTAACACCAGTACAGCAACCAACACTCCGCTCAACAACGAGGTATACTATTATAATGTACGTTAACAGCTTTACTGAACTAAATTATATATATATTTTTTAAATGTCATGTTTCGGTACACGATCTTCCTCAGCAACAAAAACACAACATGCAGATATAAAGCATACATGTTGGTTTTCGTCTCAAAGTGCCATTTTATTTACAAATATTTGTTGCATTTATGGATGTAGATGTACATAGTGTTCTACTCATTCTTATATTTCATATTTGTGCCACACAACACGCAATATTCTTAGCTCAACTCTATATTTTTGTGTGAATGCTATTTTAGTAGTTAATAATTTCATGACAAAAAGATCAGCAAAGGTGAGAGTTTCGGGGGATACAATCAGGCTAGATCTTAGAAAGTAACAAAACCAGAGAGTTACAAAATGATGAAATTTAGTACAAATGGCATCCCGTAATTTAAACTAAAAAGGCTCAGAATGAAGACTCCAGCTACAGTCTGAGACACGCGACAAGGAACGGAAACAGCAGATGTCCAGTCGCTAATTACGCTGATATATTTTTTTTCTGTATGTTTTAATTTTGTTCTTCAGGAAGGCCGTAAAAAAAGGCCTAAACGATGTTGTGTTTTATTGTTGGTATTGTACCTCCAGTAAATCTATCACTATAGACCTTATTTGCTTGTCTGGTTCTTTATTCGAGAGCTTTGCAGCAGCACTCCAGTACTTTAGTCTACTCCCAGTACATAGTTCGACACGGTAACACTATGAACCTCCCTTCTACAGTGAGTACACTGGCTTATGTTTTAATGACAATCACTGTAAATGTTGATATTGATTTTATCTCAGTTGTAAGCTGTGACAGTGTTAACGATGCGTGGAAAGAACACAAGTTCTATCTTAGTTTATTAATATTGTCACTTCTTGACTTTCAGCATGAGCGCCTTTATACATAGCCTGGTCTCATAATATCATTTATGTTCCCTGCTTTGTTCGCTACTTTCTTTTACTTGTACACTATCAAGGTCAAATGGAGTGCTCTCAATAGAGCTTGCTCACAGACAACTATAGTTTCACTAAGGCTTGCGGGCTGAGAGGGTTATCCCCAATCACACCAAGCTTGTGAAAGTCGGTAGCCGCGATAGCTCAGTGGATTGTGAACTGGACTATAAAGGAGAAGGGTCGGGTTCGATCTCAATAGAGCTTGCTCACAGAGAGGTCGGGTTCGATGCTGATCGACGGCTTCCGAGTTCACCCAGCCTTAAATGGGTACCGGATCATTTCTGGAATGTAAAGCGGCACGGATGCTAGCCACATTACCCCAAAATGAATATGCCGAAGGTCTGTAAATAATTATGGTCACTAACACCATATTCCCTATACGCCACTTCGCGTGACGGTGCCCTTTACTTTACTTGTGAAACTCAGCAATGCTAGATGTAGACGACTGATGATAGTTTATAGACAACTAGCCCTGCTCGCAAAGCTGAAAACTTCACACGCTTTGAGTGATCATTTTCATAAATAGTAAATCAAAAGTAGAATAAATATAGCAAAACTATAGCATGCAAAAGCTTGCTCGTTGCCTCCGATATCTCTGAGCCTGCCCGCCCAGGAGGGACCGACTAATAATTGTGACGTTTTCAGCATTGCAAGCAGGGCCAGTTGTGGGTGGACAGCTCGTATAGTTGGATACGTCATGAGTATTGGGTTTTTTTCTCCGTAAGACAGCCTCAGCTGGGAGGCTCAGCTGGGAGGCTCAGCTGTGAGGCTCAGCTGGGAGGCTCAGCTGGGAGGCTCAGCTGGGAGGCTCAGCTGTGAGGCTCAGCTGGGAGGCTCAGAGATATCGGTATCTACGGCTTGTTCGTCCACTTCATACGCGCTAAAAGTAGACAACAGAACAAGGTGATACCGCGGCAAAGGTGGAATTAACAACAAGAAAGTAACAAGCTATTATATTGTTCATTCCTGCTAACGTGTGCTGCCTTGGATATTTCGCTTGTCTAAAGAAGGAAATCTATCAATCCTTACGTATGCATGTGAGAACTGAAACAACAAGAGACATAGAAACACAGTTGAACGCATTCGAAAATAAATGTCTAAGGAAAATACTTGGTATAGCGTGGAACGAATTCAAACAAACAAGGAAATTAGATAAATCGCCAATCAACCACTAATATCTTCAGTAATCAAGAAAAGACGATGGTCATATGTTGGACATGTGATCAGAAGAGATAATAACCGAATAGCAAAGCAAGCTCTCATGTGGCAAACAACAGGTAAGAGGAAAAGAGGAAGTCATAGAGAGGCACTGTGAAGAACATTGATCAGAGAGACAAGAGCAACAGGAATCGGCTCCCTCATTGAAATAGAAGAGGTATGTTTACAGCACTCGAAAAAATTGACAAATAATCAACAACAGAAAAATATATGGACCAAAGCAGGATCGAACCCGTACTCAGTGGCACAGCGCATTGCCACGAAAGGCCAAATGCTAGGGAACACTGTCACTTAACTAACTAAAAAATTAGCTTCGTAGACAATGTCTTTCGCGCTGGTGTTCTCATGACTATAGCATAAGGCCGCGATCACAGCTCGGAAATACATAGTGTATCTGTATTTTTTCCTGTTAGGACAAGTATCTCCCGGATAGGGTAAGGTTGAATACTTGCGTTGCAGACAAACATTTAGGACGATACACTATGTATTTCTGAGCTGTGATCGCGGCCTTATGCTATAGTCATGAGAACACCTGAACGAAAGACATTGCCTACGAAGCTAAATTTTAGTTAGCTGAGTGGCAGTGTTCCCTAGCGTTTGGCTTTTCGTGGCAAGATGCTGAGCCACTGAGTACGGGTTCGATCCTGTTTTGGTCCATATTTTTTTCTGTTGTTGATTATTTGTCAGTTTTTCCGAGTGCTGTAAACATACCTCTTCCTCTGAATTGATTTGCTGATTATCGCCTCGGAAGTTTCCCTCTATAATAATATTCATTTATTATTATTTGTCTCATTGAGCTGGAGCTGCTTGCACAGAACAGAGAAAAATGGCGAGAGTTGATAAAAGATCTTTACAAGGATTGAAAACTGCTAGAATAAAAATTTAGATAAGAGAAGGAGTATCCGGGTCTACGCCCTATGGGTCGGCAACGGCTCGAAAGGTCAATAGATAGAAAGAAGGTAATAACCCTAGAGGGCATTACAATCTTCATTCCATCCATGTGAAAGCATATCCAGACCTCAATGCTGAACTCATGAACAATCCGACAAATAATCACTGCCGATATGAAATCTTAGACGCATGACAGGAAATAGTTTGAGAGACAACATCAGAAATGAATATTTAAAATAATTCTAAGAATAACTGCCGCCATAGAAAGCACAAAGAAACAGTTACAATTGTACGACTCTTTGATATGTCAGAAAGATAGAAATATAACACCGGAAAACCAACAATGCTACGAAAACACTATACTCAAAGGTCCACCGCCTAAAGGAATGCATGTCGGAATACAGGAAAGACTAGGAAACATAACAGGGGAGGCAAACCGAGTGGCATACGAGTTTAAGCTATACCTTTCCTCAAAACTGAAAGATAAACAAGAAAGGGCTGACGAATTTTTTCAATATTCATTTCATATATATTGTTTTAAAATAGTAAATGTTGATGCATTTTGATGTATGTTGATGCATGTTGATGTATGTTGATGTATGTTGATGTATGTTGATGTATGTTGATGCATGTTGATGCATGTTGATGTAAGTTTATGCATGTTGATGTATGTTGATGCATGCATGTTGATGCACGTTGATGCATGTTGATGTATGTTGATGCATGTTGATGTATGTTGATGTATGTTGATGTATGTTGATGCATGTTGATGCATGTTGATGCATGTTGATGTATGTTGATGCATGTTAATGCATGTTGATGTATGTTAATGTATGTTGATGCATGTTGATGCATGTTGATGTATGTTGATGCATGTTGATGCATGTTGATGTATGTTGATGTATGTTGTGGGACGCTAGTAACTGGTAGTCACACTCTGAATGTAAATGTTGTTTGTTTGTTTGTTTATTTATTTTTTCTGATGTAGTTTGTTGATATTTCACAAACCCTTTATCTGGTCTCATCTTACTAATTGTGATATTTTACTCCCGCTGTTAATTTCACTTTGTTTTACCGTTTATAACTGGATACTACTTCTATATATGGATGTTTATAACTGGATACTGCTTCTATATATGGATATTTATAACTGGATACTGCTTCTATATATGGATGTTTATAACTGGATACTGCTTCTATATATGGATGTTTATAACTGGATACTGCTTCTATATATGGATTTTTGTAACTGGATACTGCTTCTATATATGGATGTTTGTAACTGGATACTGCTTCTATATATGGATGTTTATAACTGGATACTGCTTCTATATATGGATGTTTATAATTGGATACTGCTTCTATATATGGATGTTTGTAACTGGATGATGCTTCTATATATGGATGTTATAACTGGATACTGCTTCTATATATGGATGTTTATAACTGGATACTGTTTCTATATATGGATGTTTGTAACTGGATACTGCTTCTATATATGGATGTTTATAACTGGATACTGTTTCTATATATGGATGTTTGTAACTGGATACTACCTCTATATATGGATGTTTGTAACTGGATATTGCTTCTATACATGGATGTTTGTAACTGGATACTGCTTCTATACATGGATGTTTGTAACTGGATATTGCTTCTATACATGGATGTTTATGACTGGATACTACTTCTATACATGGATGTTTATAATTGGATCCTGTTTCTATATATGGATGTTTACAATTGGATCCTGTTTCTATATATGGATGTTTATAATTGGATACTGTATCTATATATAAATGCTTGTAACTGGATACTACTTCTGTATATTGATGTTATCCCCGCACTTGTATTGTTCGATGCTCAGAATTGCTTCTTCAGAAATGCACTCACGATATTGAACATCATTACCAGTTTGGGGTGACATTCATTGCAGAATTTAATCACTGAAAAACACCGAGCTGTTTTCGTCTTTTACCAGAATAAAAAGAAAATTATTTAGCTGATTTGTCTAGTTGATGACATTTCTAAACAGGCAACTTTACATTTTCCTCTGCTTTCTTCTTGAGCATGTACTCCAAATTTCACTAAAAGAAAAGCAATAATTTGTTCCTACATTAGTGACGGACATAATTATCGTTTCTTTAAAATGCAATTTTCAAGGGCTCTTTGTTAACCATACCTCGATAATACTATATAGCATGTTCATTTAGTTGTGTCTGAATAGCTCTTTTAAAAATCCATTTACAAAAAAAAATGTGTAATTAAAACCAAATATTTTAACTGTATCTGTTTCATGTGTATTACTTTAAACAAACACCTAAATATCGTGCTCATTTGGCAGTTATTGATGTCAATCGTTGAAGAGGCAATTAATTAATTCATCACAAAAAATGTTTTCATTGATGTCTAGTCCTTTCCAAACTATCTATGTCTTTACTGTTTTCTTTTTCATTTTATGAGATTTATGGAAACATTAATTCACAGAGAAATGTATTACGGTAAAAGTTGAATTATCGAATACATAGACAATGTTTAAGATACAACAGAAATGCATACAAACAAGAATGACGTCTAGCTGTATGACTGAAGAGCTAGACATTACTTGACAAACTTTATCAACGTAGTTACAATAAACAACGTTACATAGCTACAGAACGACATTCCGCGGTTTAATCACGGTTCTAATATCCTTATGTGTCAATAATATTATAATTATATCATATTAATATAGGAGACTCAGTGGCTGAGTTGTTAGTGTACTCGCTTCCTGATCAAAAGATCCTGGATTCGAGCCTCAGAAATTGCAATTTTTTTTTGACCGAGAAGGCTTCGGGTTTCACCCAGCCTCTAAAAATCGGTACCAGAGATTTTTATAGGAAGTAAAGGCGGCCTGGCGTAATGCCGAAAACATCACCCAGAAATGTACCGTGGTCATATACAATTATGGTCATTAACACCATATTCCCATACCCCTAGCATGGCGTGGAGGGAATCTTTACTGATTACTATTTACTATTAATATATAATAAATAGCTTGTTTACAGATGCATTGTTCAGACTTACAACTGAGCAGTATGACTGACCTACAAAGTTAGTCCATGTTCGATGGAAGCAATGAAACGCACAATTAGCAAGCACAAAAGGGAAAGGCGGGGAGTACCGCTCCGGACTGACAGATGAAAGCTAAGCTGGTCCTCGCGTTCAAGTCAGTCCAAGAAGAATACAAAAGCAAATATTTACAGTTATGCTACAACGCTCATGAAACGAAACAGTCCGGACAGTGGAACTCACTTTGAAGACTGGTCGAAAATAGCAGAAGTGTGCAGCAGTAAATGAAACAAAGTGAAAGTCTCAAACTGAAGGAGTTGATGGGACACACGCAAACCAACAGACGTAGATTTGTTCATGAAGACATCCAATGGTGGTCAAAGGCAATCAAGAAACAACGTAGGCATGGTAGTTCTGGAGATCAAAGTAACCAAGGAGAGCAAACGTGCACAAACGGCAGCGCAATAGGTGCAGCAAGGTCAATGGACACACGGGATGGGGCCTTACAGAGAACGCTAACATGGAATGCATATGTCACCGCTGCCGCTCAGCTACATAATCAGGTATAGACCTTCTACAATCAGCCTGCACCTTGGGAGGTGGCGGAAGACAGAGGACAATCGGTGTGCTTTCTGTCATGGAAGACAGACTATGTGCTTTCTGTCATGGAAGACAGACGATGTGCTACCTGTCATGGAAGACAGACTATGTGCTTTCTGTCATGGAAGACAGACTATGTGCTTTCTGTCATGGAAGACAGACGATGTGCTACCTGTCATGGAAGACAGACTATGTGCTTCATGTCATGGAAGACAGACGATGTGCTACCTCTCATGGAAGACAGACGATGTGCTACCTGTCATGGAAGACAGACGATGTGCTTCATGTCATGGAAGACAGACGATTTGCTTCATGTCATGGAAGACAGACGATTTGCTTCATGTCATGGAAGACAGACGACGTGCTTCATGTCATGGAAGACAGACGATGTGCTTCATGTCATGGAAGACAGACGATGTGCTTCATGTCATGGAAGACAGACGATGTGCTACCTGTCATGGAAGACATACGATGTGCTACCTGTCATGGAAGACAGACGATGTGCTTCGTGTCATGGAAGACAGACGATGTGCTACCTGTCATGGAAGACAGACGATTTGCTTCATGTCATGGAAGACAGACGATTTGCTTCATGTCATGGAAGACAGACGATGTGCTACCTGTCATGGAAGACAGACGATGTGCTTCATGTCATGGAAGACAGACGATGTGCTACCTGTCATGGAAGACAGACGATACGCTTCATGTCATGGAAGACAGACGATGTGCTTCATGTCATGGAAGACAGACGATGTGCTACCTGTCATGGAAGACAGACGATACGCTTCATGTCATGGAAGACAGACGATGTGCTACCTGTCATGGAAGACAGACTATGTGCTTCATGTCATGGAAGACAGACGATGTGCTACCTGTCATGGAAGACAGACGATGTGCTACCTGTCATGGAAGACAGACGATGTGCTTCATGTCATGGAAGACAGACGATTTACTTCATGTCATGGAAGACAGACGATTTGCTTCATGTCATGGAAGACAGAGGACGTGCTTCATGTCATGGAAGACAGACGATGTGCTTCATGTCATGGAAGACAGACGATGTGCTACCTGTTATGGAAGACAGACGATGTGCTTCGTGTCATGGAAGACAGACGATGTGCTACCTGTCATGGAAGACAGACGATTTGCTTCATGTCATGGAAGACAGACGATTTGCTTCATGTCATGGAAGACAGACGATGTGCTACCTGTCATGGAAGACAGACGATTTGCTTCATGTCATGGAAGACAGACGATGTGCTACCTGTCATGGAAGACAGACGATACGCTTCATGTCATGGAAGACAGACGATGTGCTACATGTCATGGAAGACAGACGATGTGCTTCATGTCATGGAAAACAGACGATTTGCTTTCCTCCTGGAAGACAGCACTTAGTCAAGGACGTTAACTCGTGGCAAACACAAGAAAGTACTGCATGAACTTATTGCCCCCGCAGATAGTGCGCAGATGAAGGCTAGCAGTCAAGTTCGACCAGTTACAACAAGCACCTATTTCTTGAGATCTGGGCAGGTTGCACTCCTGAGGCAAAACAGCTGGAATGACTTAATGATCCTGAACACAGTGAATGACTGGGAGATGACTGTTGACCTACCAGGGCATGGAATTACCCAGAATGCATAAAGAGAACTAAAATGCCTAGACATTTCACTATACATAACACCAATAATCCACTTTATCTGATTGGAGCTCACAGTGTCATTAAAACCCAAGATAGAGGAACAATCGATCAGACATTTAACTGAGAGTAAGTGTTCTTGATATATGCCGGATATAGTGTGAGCTTTCACGTTCAATGGTGCAGGGGATCGATGCCTGGGAGTCATGACTCAGGCGGACCAACTTTCCCTAAAGTGTCAAGAAGCTGAAGAGCTAAACAC
The DNA here is from genome assembly GCA_032433765.1 of Megaustenia siamemsis. Lineage (NCBI taxonomy): Eukaryota > Metazoa > Mollusca > Gastropoda > Stylommatophora > Ariophantidae > Megaustenia > Megaustenia siamemsis. The sequence continues at coordinate 47,747,785 of JAVIAB010000088.1, forward strand.
TTGCCTGATGGGAACACTTCTGATGATCAGATTTGCTCCTGCTGCTATGTATAAAGTGTTTCCTATAACAGGAAAGATAAACTGAATTCAATAATGAATTAATGCGTTTAAATCAGTTTGTTTATATTAACGTAATTTTGACAGATGCTCTTGAAAACCATGTCGGGACTGTCAACAATGGAGGCAGAACATTTTGGTTTCTACGTTTTGTGGATTATATAGATGCTTTTACTGATAGAACATCAGAACTCGAAGAATTCGTGGAAAGTCTAGTGAGCACGACCAGAGCTTATGGAAGGAGATCGGTGACGAAAAAGGACACAATTAATAACAAGTAAGACCCTATGCAGTAGAAGAATAATACACGTAGATGCAGAAAATGTCGAGGAGGTCAGCAAATTCAAATATCTGGGCTCTATTGTCGATGAAGAAGGATCAAGACAGAGAACGTATGTGGAGATCACATCATACAGAGAACGTATGACGAGATCATATCATACAGAAAACATATCATACAGAGAACATATCATATAGAGAACGTATGTCGAGATGATCATATCATACAGAGAACATATCATACAGAGAACGTATGTAGAGATCATATCATACAGAGAACGTATGTCGAGATCATATCATACAGAGAACATATCATACAGAGAACGTATGTAGAAATCATATCATACAGAGAACGTATGTCGAGATCATATCATACAGAGAACATATCATACAGAGAACGTTTGTCGAGATCATATCATACAGAGAACATATACAGAGAACGTATGTAGAGATCATATCATACAGAGAACATATCATACAGAGAACTATGTAGAGAACATAACATACAGAGAAAATATCATACAGAGATCATATCATACAGAGATCATATCATACAGAGAACGTATGTAGAGAACATAACATACAGAGAACATATCATACAGAGAACATAACATACAGAGAACATAACATACAGAGAACATATCACGAATGAATTCAGCGCGCGAAAGAATCCAACGATGCAGTGGAACAATAAAATATTGCCTCAATAATCAAAGACCAGAAACCCAATGGTATGCACATGACACACCATCCACAGACCTTGCCAAAACCATTCTGCATGGCACAGTACTAGGCAAAAGAAGACAGGGAGGACACAAGAAAAGATGGGTAGATAACATCAGAGAATAACAGGAATGTCTTTTGTTGTATCACAGAGAGCTGCTCTAAATCACAACGATGGGAAGCAAATTGTGAAAATGTCGTCTATGGTGCCCCAACCACCGACAAGGTTACGGGAATGATAGAACATCGCCTTTCAATTTAAAGACTATACTGTTATTAGTATAATCTCCTTTTGTTAAAATGTGTGGCAGAACATTATAGATAGTCAGTACAATTGATAGATCAAAGGCATCACTCTACTGTTGTCAACATTTCTTGAGGTTATTTGGTTATGGAAGGCCCCGGTATCACTGCAAACGAATTAAAATCAATAATTGCTCAACCGCCCGTGCCAGCGTAATCATCCGAATTAATATCTCATCTCCCAAACAAAGAAAGGTAACTGTAGTCACTATCGTAGCAGTCTCAGCACATGCCAAAAGACATAAGGGGAAACTGCGCAGAAAGTGAACACAGCCAACTGTTCCCTGCCATACGATATCATCAGTCGTCGTAAACAATCGGAATATCGAAACATGATCAAAACGGATGAGACACACAGCTCACGGTGTGCACAGAGCACTTAACTCAGTAGCTCCTGCAACAAGCCTGACTTGGAAAATGAGGAAACTGCAACAACAAACACTTTTCATGCATAGCCTTCAATTGTTCCCTCCGCCTATCCACCATATACCGGAAGTTCATGTCCTCTTGAAAATGATAATCGTCATATTTTTAAAATTGTATAGCGCCTGATGATGTTAGGCCATCGTTGTTGACTCCAATTCCGAACATATAAACACACAGTTAGTCGTGAGATTATCCCCATCGCACATCAAACAACAGTTCGTAAGATTAGCATATAGTCAGTCTAGGGATGTACAATGAGCTATTACGATGACGTAGCACACACAACAATCTTCTTCTTGAGGTTTCAATGAAGTATAATTTTTGCGGGACTTAGAGAATTAATTAGCAACATTTGATCAAGCTCGGATAAAGTGATTGGAAATGAATAGATAACATGCAGAGAGGCAGATAACGATTTAACTTTACTTCAGTAAATGAAATCTCTATTCACTGCTAGGTCCAAATTGTCAAGATTGTGTAGAGATCCGTACAATGCTTGGACACGCGTCGGCACATGTTAAAGAAGCAGACATTCAGCTTTCAACGTTCGTCCGTAAAGTCAAGGTTCGCCGTGTCAGGCGTATGACGCGTGTCAATATTTTCCTATAAAAAAGTCACATTATCTGCTTCATGTAATGAGTGTGAAGGCAGTTTAAATGCATAGACCCACGCTTATTTTACAGGATCACCACAAATCATTGAATTCCCACGGATCCCCGTTTCCCTTAACACGTTTAATTAAAAATACCAGCTCGCAAACAGCAATTTTCACTCCAGTAGGAATTAGATGGAATTTAAGATTGACTAGAACAACGAGACTGAGCCTTACATGACAACAGGTTCGATCGAGATTAACTTTGTCAACGCGGTCAACCTCTTCCTCAGTCTAGGGAAAGAGAAGGCCCCGGATTAGTGGTGACCACAATATAAAAAGATTGTCCCATATTAAAAAAGTAGTGCAGGGTCACGATAATATCTTTCCGCCACAGAGCATGATCGCCTTCTTTCTTCTATACATTTGCTATTTTGTTACAAGTTAAAGACAATTGAATCTTCACATAATGTTCCTAAATAGAATGTTTGTCAAACTGTGGCAGACAGAAAATTGCATCAAAAGCTAACAGAATACATCATTAACTATTCTTCACTTGTTCTTACGATGCGTATTCTGTTGTTTATTTAAAAGCGTTTTGGGCAAACAGTGCCGATGCCCACGTTTTAAATAACAAACGGCACATTTCATTGGTGGTCAACATCACACCAGTTAGCCCTACACACTAAGAAAAATCCGTTACTTATTTATGGAAGGGTGAACCTAGCAGTCTCAATCGAGATTAAACACTTGTCCTCAGTAGCCCACTAAACTGTCGGAAAGCATCAGTTTCATGGTTCTCCCTTAACAATCATATCGTTCATACGACCACACCGGTAGTACGAATGGGAGCTGATGAGGTGACCAGGGACAAGTTGATGACATACCTCGGAGTTAAGTTTGATCGCAGCCTGTGTTTTCGGGACCACGTCGACCATATGATAACAAAATCCCGCAAAGGATTAGCCGCCTTGAAGGTCATGGCAGCTGCCAACATCGAGCAGAGGCTACTTACTCTTATGTTCCAGTGATTAGTCCTCGCACCGATCGAATATGCCCTGGCAATTCTTACTGTCAGTACGACTCAAATTGATAGGCTGGAGAAAATACAAAATGAAGCCATGCGCATTATCCTGGGATGTACGAGGGACACTCCCTGTGTAGCAATGAGGTATCTTCTTGACTTTCCAACCATGGATGACAGAATTAAGATCTGGAGAGCACGGCCATACCTGAAGATTAGTACAGATAAAGAGCATCCATTGCACCACGTGCTCAACACACGGGAGAGATGCCAGGCTAATAAGAGGCAAATCATGGATGGGCCGAGCAGAAGATGTCATCAAACAGGTCTGTGGGCTTACCAATATCAGCGTTGGTAAGGAGTGGATACCGGTGCCTACGTCATTCAAGGGAACTTTCTCGTGTATTGTCACACTCGACAGGAAAAGTAGGGAACAGAACCCGGTCGTGCTTAATGCTGAGGCCAACGGTCTCATCTGCGATAACACCGATGAGAAAGATGCAGTCATCTATACAGACGGTTCTGTAAGACGGCACCAAAGAAGTGCATGGTCATTTACAGCACGCTCGGCAGGCAGAATAGTCTACGAAGACAGTGCATACGTCGTGACCACGAGTGGCATGATGATGGAGGTGATGGCAGTGACCAAGGCATTGAAATGGTTAGAGTCACAAGACTACACCCACGCATGTATACTGAGTGATTCGATGAGCATGATAACAAAAGTGGAGGCGGGCTCTGTACGAATGCAGTGGGTAGAGTCATTGCAGAAATACGTAAGGTCACCTTTGTCTATGTCCCTGGACATGCGGGAGTACGGGGAAATGAAAGAGCGGACAGGTTGGCTAGCTGCGCTGTCGTTGAGGACGGGCAACCAATGGATCGGGCGGACATCATCAATGCCCTTCGAGATGTGGGAAGAGCACAGGACTTCGACAAACACAGATCCACGTCACTTCTTCGGATAATGGAAATGGGAGTTAAGTTGGGCACAGCAAGAAATGAGAAACTTAGTGGCCGTGTAAGAAAACTTATCGACCAACATAGAACTGGAGTCATCAGTCGCTGGACACTGAAGGAATTGCTGAGGAGAGGATCTGAGCACATATGGACATGTTCGGAGTGCAATGATGATGACCCGCAAATAACTCAATAACTATCGCGGCTCCCCACCATAACCCACCCATTACCGAATATGTCCCACTTGTCCCATTTACGTGGTTTGCCTCTGTAGCGCTGAAGAACACATTTCCAGTGCAGTAGCAACAGAATGAAAGTGTTCGGGTCCAAGTTTCTATTGCACCTGCGACAGAAAGAACGAACACATCCTAACGCGATAGAAACACACGCCCATCATGTTTGTCAAATGGCAGTATGGGTCATCATAATCACTCAATGATTTGGGTTCCATTAGATGTACTTCAGTATCGAACACCCCTCTGCGACTGCACTGACAATCGGTCTTTATTATCCAAGCTTCCTACAAGACACCCCGGCAGATCCCCAGAAATGGGATATTCACGTCAAGATATTTATTTCAAAATTATTTTGTTATTAGATTTACTTTGGATATCAGTTATTAAGTATCGTACCCATATCAATGAGGTAAACACAAAGTATAAACTTGTCCTTTCAAATCAGCTTTCTCATTCTCCCCCACCTCCCACCTTCTCTTTTTTTCTCATTCTCTGTGTGTGTATGTGAGTGTGTTGTATGTGAGTGTGTTGTATGTGAGTGTGTTGTATGTGAGTGTGTTGTATGTGAGTGTGTTGTATGTGAGTGTGTTGTATGTGAGTGTGTTGTATGTGAGTGTGTTGTATGTGAGTGTGTTGTATGTGAGTGTGTTGAATGAAATCCTGCGTTATTTGGTGACTTAACAGCGATGATCGTTAAAGATTTGCAATCACGTGACATAAACACTGAGAATAAAAGCGGTCAAATCATAAATGTCAAATATTGTCTGTTCGACAAAATAGAAAACGTAACAAGAACTCGTCCGTTTAAGCCTTCCATTTGCTTGATTCAATTTACTGTCTCTCCTCAATTGTATCAAACGAATTAAACTTGGTCAAGAGAAACTAGCTACGAATCTTTTGACGGCAAGTGAATTTCCTTGTTAGGATTAGGGCATTAGTTCATCATGCATTATTGTTTGGGCAACAGCTCTTGCTTCCATTCTACCACTATTTACTAACGCTGTTTATAAACCCTGGAATTATGACTAGAATGTTTACATAACTTGTATATTCTTTTTTTTTCTTTTCTATATGTCCGTCTTCCTCTTTATTTTTTTTCTGCTTCTACTTCTTTCCCATAATCTTCTATTATCAGTTTACTATATCTTGGTATTTAAATAAATGTTTCTAGTTGATGTCCTTAGTGATGTCATTATTTCCCCTGAGCTATTAGTCATAGTTTTCTCAGCGCTGATCTCATTTGTCTCTTATGTTGTTTTCAAGAACGTCTATTACTTTCTTTAACGTGTGCTTACTAACCATTGATACGTCACTAAACGAATGATAGCCATCTTTCTAGGCCTTTTACTGACTGTACCTTCGTGATGAGCACGTTCAAAATTAATTCACGAGACACATTGAATAAAGTAAGTGCGTGTATTATTTATTTTTTGCATATAAATGAACATCACGTTTTATTGCATATGGTTAAGTGTTTTTTATGTTATTCCTGAATGAAATTATGAAAAAGTATGCAATAAAACAAAAGAAAACACAAGCAATGGCACTACATGGCGATCTGTAGCCAATTACAAAAAAACTCACAATAAAACGCTTTGGTGACGTATCTCGACCATCTGGCCTAGCCAAGACCGTTCAGCAAGGAGCTGTTACAGAGGAAAGAATGAGAGGTAGGAAGAGACAGAGATGGGAAGATAGTACCAAAGTATGATTGAAGATAGAGGGAAATGAAGTAGGTTAACGAAGTGATCTAATAACCTGGGGTTATGGTATAATGTAGAAGAATATGAAGAACAAATGTATATACACATATAATATCATGTCTACAAAGGATAGGGGGTAGGGTTCGATCCCAACCGACGGCCTCCGGGTTCACCCAGCCTTTAATGGGTACCGGATTTTTTTTTCTGGGAAAGTGAAGCGGCACGGGCGTAATACCGACCACATTACCCCAAAAATCATGTGCCGAAGGTCTGTAAAATATATGGTCACTAACACCATATTCCCTATACGCCACTTGGCGTGACGGGTGTACTTTACTTTTTTAAAAATATAATATCATACAATATATGTAACGCAAAGACATCTAAGCTATAAACATGAGAGAAAAGCAAGTCTGAAAGTCTGGGAGATTCCGTGGGTAGGTGGTGGTTACAATGATCACAAGTTTCATTTTACAATCCCTAGATACCAGATGTAATGATTCTGCATCCAAACTGCGTCGAGATTACCCAGCCTCTATAGAGGGAAGACAGGGTGGCCTGGCGTGATACCGGCCACAACACCTACAAGGTGATTGTTGGTGATGAACAAAGTGGTCGCTACAGCCGTACGCTCACCAGTGCATGGTGGGAAATGATACCAATGTACAGATACAAACAAGTTCATGTGGAATTGAATCAGAGAAATACACATTTGGTAAACAAATGTAATTTAGTATTAAATGTAAATTCCCAACAAATTCTAAAGGCATGCAAACATACATTTGTAGTTGTTGTTAGTTGAGTAGTTCTAGTTAGTCGAAGGACCTGATATCACTGCAAACGAAGTAAAATCAATAATTGTTCAATCGAGTTAAGTGGAATCATCCGAATTAACATTTCATCTTAATGAAGGATCCAAGTAAAGAAAAACAGCTGCAGTCCCTATCATAGCAGTTACAGCACATGCTAAAAGACATAAGCCGAAAGTGTAGGCATTTGAATTGTCCTTAGTCATACAATATCATCATTCATCGCAAGCAATCGGAATGTTGAAACACGATCCGGATGAAATACACAGCTCAGGGTGTGCACAGAGCACTAAACTCAGTGGCTCTGGCAGCAAGTCGGACTTGGAATATGAGGAAACTGCAACAAGGAACACTTATCAGACTGAGCCCTAACGGTTCTTGTCGCCTATCCGTCATATTGATTGGAAGTCTTTGGTTAATGGCTATTCTCGTGTAATTCAAGATTTGAAGTTGAGAATATTTCACGCTTTTTGTCTCATCCGTAGACCTCCATTTATAAAACAAAGCTTTTAATTCTTAATTCTCGTGGCTGAGCAAGGTAGAGCGTTAGTCTTAGATTTAAGCATCGCATTTGAACTTGAAGGAAATATATATTGCAGGTCACGTGACTTGTGTTGTTCTCTTTTGAAACAGATCCATAGTAACGATGTGGGAATAGAAAACTTGGGATTACCGGTTTTGAGAGACAAGTTCTTAAAAGGGCAAGTTTGATGATGATATTGATGATAATGATGATGATGATAATGATGATGATAATGATGATGAGGAGAAGGATAGTGAAGAGGTCCTGATGATTTTTGTAAAACAAAACTAAAAATAGCAATTGTTAACTAAAGGAATTTGTTGTTGTTGCGTTCGCCTTCAACTCTGACGAAGTCCCTAGAGACTAGGAACTGAATTTGCGTGTTAATCCATGTTTCCCTGGCAGCCGTGTGCACATGGGTCCCTCGCCGCACAGGCAGATAACTCCGACTTCGGAGGTACTCATGTTTTTCCGTCGATGAGTAACTGATGTTTCAAGCCGGGCCTCGCTGCTGAGACCAGGGTGGTTGCCACAGAGAGAAATCATAAATAAAAATCCCAACCAAAGGAGTTTAAAACTGTAGATACTCTAAAGTCTACACTATAAAGAATGTTCTAGTGAAAGAAACTAGCTCATGGGCATAATGTCGACAGGTTTAGCTGAGACACTTGTAGCAGTGGGAAGTTAACAAATCGATATCTAAATGTCAAACATTCATTTTGGAAATGAACACAATAATTGCATCTATAGAGGAGCATATCTACTGCCACACGTGTATGTTATGATAAGTCTAAAGGTGAACATTCACATGGTGTTAACTAGAAAAATCTGGAGAGCATCAACTCCTAGATTATTACGTAGTTGTCTGTACTTTGATCAGATTTTATTGCCTTGGTAAAATTATCTGTGCAAACAAATCTCTGGCTTCTAGAGGATCCAGGTCTTACGTTTTTTCCTGTAAGATTCATGATTTTCATTACATCTTTCAGGTTACGTTTTTTTCCTGTAAGATTCATGATTTTCATTACATCTTTCAGGTTACGTTTTTTTCCTGTAAGATTCATGATTTTCGTTACATCTTTCAGGTTACGTTTTTTAAGAAATTAGGTTAAATACAAAAATGAAAATTTTCAACTGCAATGTTAAGTCAGTCCTTTATAAGGCTGTGAAACATGGAGAACAACAAAATTGACAATCATGAAGATACAGACTTTCATTAATGGATGCTTACGCAGAATAAAAGGATGGAAATGGCAGGACAAAATCACTAACATAGAATTATGGAAATGTACCAGTCAAATACAAGTGGATAAAGAGATACAGCGAAGACAATGGCGCTGGATAGGACACACACTGCGGAAGCCAACTGAGAGTATTACACAATAGGCCCTTTTATGGAATCCCCAGGGGAAAAGACAAAGAGGAAGACCAAGGAATTCTTGAAGAAGACAGACGGAAGCAGACACGAAGATGATGGGGAAGACATGGAATGATCTTAAAAGAATGGCAAGACACAGAACGACTTGGAAAGTGTTTGTTGAAGACCTATGCTCCATAGGGAGCTGAAAAGTGGAAGAGAGAATATCTGTGCAAACAAATCTCTGGCTTCTAGAGGTTCCAGGTCTTACGATTTTTCCTGTAAGATTCCGGATTTTCATTACATTTTTCGGGTTACGTTTTTTTTTTTCCCGTAAATCCATTTCTTACGTTTTTCTGGCATCAACAAAATTATTGGATAATGTTGTAAAATTCACAGGAAATCGCATGTTATTCCATGTTTGCTCATGTATCAGTAGTGTAAAGAAAACACGTTTTGTTAATTTTTAATAAAATAATAAGAAGAAATTACATGCAATTAATGTAATATTGCTTCTGCTCTGTTCGTTATCACTGTGAATTTTTATGTTATGGTAATCACATTGCATTTCTTGATAGGTTTCAATAGGATCTTGTAACGGGTAGCTCAGTTAACTATTAATGTGGTAAATGTTGTAGCAGTAGTAGTGGTAGTTGTAGCAGCAACAGCAGCAGCAGAAGCAATAGTTGTAGCAGCGATAGTGATAGTAGTAGAGGTAGAAGTATTAGTAGTAATGAGTAGTAGCAGCAGTAATAGTAGTAATAGCAGTAGCAGTAGTAGTAGTAGTATTAGTATTCGTTGCAGTAGTAGTTGTATTACCAGAAACAACAGCAATAGCAATAGTAGTAGCAGTAGTAGTACCTGCAGTTGTAATTGTAGCCGTAATAGTAGTGGCAATAGCAGTAGTAATAGCAGGAGTAGTACCGGTAGTAAAAATCATAGTAGTAGTAGCAGCAGTATCAGTAGTAGCAGGAGTAGAAGCAGTAGCAATAGTAATAGTAGCAATAGTAGTAGCACTGGAATAGCTACTGGAACTGACTAGTGTCTCCTTTGCGTCTGTCTAACTCTCTCCACCACACATAGTACTGGAACTGGCTAGTGTCTTCTTTACGTATGTCTAACTCTCTCCACCACACATAGTACTGGAACTGGCTAGTGTCTCCTTTACGTCTGTCTAACTCTCTCCACCACACATAGTCCAGTAACTGGCTAGTGTCTCCTTTGCGTCTGTGTAACTCTCTCCACCACATATAGTCATACAACTGGCTTGTGTCTCCTATGCGACTAACTCTCGCCACCACATATAGTCATGCAACTGGCTATCTCTGCATCATGTGATTTCTAAGTAGCTTCACTACTGCTTATCAACTACTAATGCCGTTGTTTAAAGCTTATTTATAATACCCATGGTTAGTCTTATCTTTACTCCCTATATATGTATACCTAAAGTTATTTTCAGGTTAGCTCTTGGGCTAATTTTTAAAAAATCTCTCTCTCTCTCTCTCTCTCTATCTCTCTCTCTCCTTTTCTTCCTCCCCTTTTCTTTCACTTTCTATTTCTCCCCTTTTTTCCATGAGATGAATTTTAATTCCCCTCTAAGTCAATTTTAAAGCTCGATGTTATATGAAAATCTCTCTATCTCTCTCTCTCTCTCTCTCTCTCTCTCTCTCTGTCTCTCTCTCTGTCCGCAAGTGGATCAATTTCTCAGATCGTTTGCTCCGAGTCTAGTAGTCGAAGTTCATTTAACAAGTCGTTCTTGTGTGCAATGCCTGCTAACCGCCGACTGGTCCTCAGAGTTCTCTCATTGAATCGTGTTGAAAACTTCATCTTGGCTCTTGAAGAACAATGTCGTGAAACATTTAATCTTTATTGAAGGAGAAACTAGACTTCTGTTTAGCTATATGAAGAAATAGATATACTTTCATTGGTAATTAAAGGAAGAACTAGAAACGAGTAATTAAAGTTTAACTAAAGGAAGAAATAGACAGCATTCAAACAGAAAGTATTAAAACATAATTAGAAAGTATTCAGTGGTAATTAATGGAAAAATTAGAGAAGAATAATTAGAGTTTAGCTAAAGGAAGGAATCAATATAATTTCAATGTTAATTAAAGGAATAATTCAGGAAGAGTATTAAAGAAGAGTATAAAGTAGGCAATGCTCCTGGACAAGATAATATAACTAAAGAATAGATTGAAGCCATGGATGATTTTAGAATAGAAATAATAACAAAAATATTGAATGATATCTACAACAGCGGATATATACCAGACGACATGCTCAAATAAATATTCATAGCCCTACCAAAGAAATCGGGTGCGATTGAATGCGATGATCATCGCACAATAAGCCTTATGAGTCATATGACTAAGATATTACTAAGAATCATCATGCGAAGAGTGCGAAACAAAATCAGTCCAGAAATTAGCGGTGAACAGTGTGGTTTTGTTAGAGATAAAGAAACAAGCAATGTCATTTATGTCATAAGATCTTTAGTAGAAAGAGCCATAGAGGTGAAAACAGATCTATACCTATGTTTCATAGATTACACCAAAGGCATTTGATAAAGTAAAGCACCAAGAAATAATCAAAATTTTAGAAAGCATAACGTAGACAGCAAAGATCTAAGAATAATAAAGAACATGTACTGGCAGCAAACAGCGGCCAAAAGAACTTGCAACCAATTGGGAATGTTTCAACAAATAAAACAGGGTGTTGGACAGGGTTGTGTGCTGTCACCAGATTTGTTTAATATTTATAGTGAGATTATTTCAAGATCCATAAGGGACATGAGTGGAATAACAATTGGAGGTCATAATATAAATAATCTAAGGTATGCTGATGATACAGTCTTAATCGCTAAGAGTGAAAATGAGTTACAAGAAATGTTGGACATTATAGTGAAGGAAAGCAAAAATAAAGGACTCAGCCTTAATAGCAAAAAGACAGCGGTAATGGTAACAACAAAGAAAAAGACATAACCTCAGTGCAAAATAAAGACAAGTGGAACAATATTAAAACAGGTAAATGAATTTAAATATTTGGGAACGTTGTTAGCCTCAGACGGAAGATGTAAAAAGAGGAGAGATGCAGAATGGCTCAGGCAAAAGCAGCTTTCAAAAAAATGAGGAAGGTACTATGCAATCTATTTTTGACAATAGAAACAAGAAAAAGAGTTCTTAAATATTATGTAGAGCCAGTCATAATATATGGATGCGAATAATGGACAATAGGACAACAGACAAGAAAATCACTGGAGTCTGTAGAGATGTGGTTTTACAGATGAATGTTGAGAGTGCCATGGACAGCTAAGAAGAGTAATGCAAACGTTCTGAAAGAGGTGAAAGCAAAAAGAGAACTAATTTCCAATATTAGGAAGAAACAATCATTATTTTTTGGACATGTAATAAGAAGAGAACAACTGGAATATATTGTAACAACTGGAAAAATTGAGGGACGAAGAGATAGAGGGAAGCAAAGAGAAAAGATACCTGACAGCTTAAGAGAATGGCTTGGCAGAAGGTCAACAACAGAAATGATAAATAGCTGCCGAGAACGAAAATTGTGGAGAGACATGATCACCTACGCCAGTAGGCACGGTACTTGATGATGATGATGATTACAGTTTAGCTAAAGAAAGCAATAGATACATATTTAATTTTAGTTAATGAAAGAACAAGAGAGAGAAATATTACATTCAGAAATTGATAAAGAAAGCTACAAACCATCAGGAAACAAATGGCTAATATTATAGCTTCAACTAAGATCTTTGAGATATAAAACTGCACGTATATTAAAAAAAAAAGTCAAGAAACATACATTACTTAGCGTGAGGATCTTCTGGCATCGTTACACATCAGAGTTACAAAACGTAACCATGGTATACTTAATCTTGACCTTCCCGCGGCGCGCCGCTAGACGTCGCATAGGGCTTGTAGTGGTTTTCGTCCGGAAACTTTTCTTTTCTTATAATTGTTATTTTAGTGTCTCTCTAGTCTAGTGTTTCACTGTTCCTCTATCCTGATGTTTCCAATAGACAGCCTGTTTTCAAATGTTGTTGCTATCTTCTCAGCACACGTTCGACATAGTTCCATCTTCTCTTCCTAATTCCAGAAAACGATTTTTAGGTTGCGTGGTCTCTAACCTCAACATTAGTCTTATATTCATTCCATGGTACACTACTATCCTACAATTATTCATCGACATTCTCTTTTAGATTGAAACTACTTGTTTATATTACTCTTTTTTATCATTACACTCGTCTGTTTATATCTGTCGTACTTCTTAACGTTTCCCCGATAAATGGCGGTGGATAGGTTGTGTTGCTAATATACGGCATAATTGCGATATTGGTCCGACATATCCGTCTTCGGTATAGATAGATTTGCTTACCAATTGTTGTCCGAGCGGCAACCAGTTTTGTCTTACTCTTTGTCTACTTCAACATGAGCGAGATCATCGAATCCTCTTGCATGCGCCGTTTGCCGAGCGGACTGGACATAGGATCCCACTAGAGGGCAGGATTTGGTCTCGGAAATGCTTTAAGTTGGCAAGGCTATAGGAAACTTTGAGGCCTAGTGTTAAAAAATGGACACCAGGGGGTCTCTAGCACAGATTACAATATAAACAAATATTAGGCCCCTGTTTAAAATATACACAAAAGAATGTTGCTATCACAGATTGCAATGTAAACCAATTTCAGGCACGCTCGGATTGTTTGGCTCTAACATGTACCTTATATATAAAGAGCCCCGTCAAACGGCGTATAGAGAATATGATGTTTGTGACCATAATTTGTATAGACCTTCGGCACATCAGTTTTGGGATAATGTGGACAGTATTACGCCCGTGTCGCTTTACTTTCACAGAAAAAATCTATCTGATACGTCGCTAAGGCTGGGTGAATCCAGAAGTCGTCGCTCAGGATCGAATCCGCCCTATATAGCTGATATCATCATCATCATCATCATCATCATCATCATCAAGTACCGGGCCTGCTGGCGTAGGTGATTATGTCTCTCCACAACTTTCGATCTCGACAGTTCTTTATCATTTCTGTTGTTGACCTTCTTCTGCCAAGCCATTCTCTTAAGCTGTCTGGTATTTTCTCTCTTTGCTTCCCTCTATCTCTTCGTCCCTTAATTTTTCCAGTTGTTACAATGTATTCCAGTCGTTCTCTTCTCACACACATGGCCAAAAAATGATGATTGTTTCTTCCTAATATTGGAAATTAACTCTCTTTTCCCTTTTTCGCAAAATGTAGCTTATATAGCCGAGGCGTAAATACGGCCCTGCTACCCATAGACCGGGGGGGGGGGGGGGGTTAAAGTTTTGAGGAACCAACAAATTCGAAGTGAAAAATACTCACCGCTTGTGACGGGATCCGAAACCCAGGACCTTCCAATCCATAGGTCGACGTCTTACCTCTAGACCACCGAGTCATACAATTCATTCTTGATTCTATAATTCTGAATTTATATGACGCCTCGGTGGTTCAGCTGTAAGTGCACTCGTTACTAATCAGAATGGTCTGGGTTCGCTTCTCATATTTAGAAACTTCTACTCGACCGAGAAGGCTTCGAGGTACACTCATCCGTTAAAAATGGGTAGCAGAATATGTATATAAAGGGAGGGGGAGTGAGGAAGAGAGAGAGAGAGAGAGAGCCAGAGAGAGAGAGCCAGGACGACCTTGGCTAAATACATCACCCATAAATGTCCCGCTGATATTGTGAGAAGTGTGGTCACTAACGCAACATTTGTCTCGCGCCTGCCAAGGTTGTGGAGAGAATCTTTCTTTTAAATGAGTGCAGTATAACTGGCTATACCTCCTTCAACTTCTCTTCTCCTCGATTTATCATTCCTCTATCCTAAAGGTTATATATGAAGCTTGCTCATCTCACAATCATGACAGTACACGGTTCGGGCTTCCCATCCCCCTGTTTGAGTCAAGTAGAAGCTACACCCTGCTCACGTCTGAGCCGAGTCATAAAATAACTATTTCCAGTGCAGATCTTTCATAAATAACCCAACGATTCCACAGAGAGCTGGAATGGGGGACGGGTAATCTTGTAGTGAATCTAATCCAATCTATGAGGGTTAATAGTTGTTTGGGCTTCGGTAAATATTGAGAGGCGTGGGACGGAGACAGAAATGAGTCTGAGAAAGGAGAATGAGTGAAATAAAGAACGTGAAAGAAACTCACAGAGGAGGAGATATGGGGGAGGAGGAACAAGTGGAGAGAACCGTTCCATCGAATGGAACCCAATCTACAAGAGTTGGTGACCATTTGGTATCGGGTAAATATAACGAAGAGTTTGGGAGAAGAGATTCAAAGAAGAGAATAGAGGAACAAAAGAAAGTCAGTGACAGATGAAGTGTGTGGGAAAAGAGGGAAGTACCGGGATCATAAATCTTATGTGAGACTATTGATACAAGAGAATATATGGAAGAAAATAACAGGAGAAGGAGAAACAAATAAAAACGCACATAAACAGGAGGAAAAATAAAGAGAGAGAGAGAGAGAGAGAGAGAGAGAAACGAAAGGGAATAGAAGTGAAAAAAATATACTGAGGAAAGGATAACTAGGGAATGGGAGAGGGTTAAAGAGAAACAGGGAAAAAGAGAGAGCGAGAAACATGAGTTCTTAGCCTAGCAATCACTCACTGGGAAAAGTGTTGTTTTCATGGCATTTCTTATGTGCTGTAGCCGTATAATGTAACTATGAATACATGCTGCAAAGATGAAGGTGTTTCTCGCCAATAAGAACGGGGAAAAAGCAAGGTCAGTTAAGAGAGAAGGAGTAAGTGAAGGATTGTACGAGATGCATTTTGAGAAACTAAAAAAGAAAATATAAATGATAAGGTAAGACAGACACATGAACGTCACAATGTGTAGGAATGTGAATGTAAGAATCACATATGGATAACGAATATCACACAGATAGACTTGTATATTTTCTTATTCGTAGACGTATGAAACATTGTAAATCGCATGCATAGAACAGCATTACAGCACATACAGTGTTAACATAATCCTTCCCTGCATTCACTTGCTCTGTAAGATAGGCACGAAGCTGCAATCACTTTACCAACTAATAGGTACATGAAACGAAACCAACGCGTTACCACTCTACAAAAATGAGGATCATTTGATATTTCCTTTCAATCAACTAGAATGTACAACAGAACAACAGTACGTGTCATATAACGACAAAGTCAACTAAAATATAAACAAGAAAACGCTGTGCAATATTTAGAAACCTAATTACTATGTGTTTATTTATAAAACATTCATTAGTGAAAGAAAACACAATGCTTGTTACCTACCTTCACAAACTCTTCACTTCAGCTCTCAAGTATCACTGTGCAGTTTGATCTAGTAATCTCTTCAGCTTTATCTACAGGAGCAAAGTAGCAAATAAAACAGCAGACAATTACCTAATTGAGATCATACATAAATAAAACATATAAATGCTATTAAACAAAAGTTAATCTCTACATGTAGCACATATAGAAACGTGATTTATATGAAAGATAGAAATAGAACTTTAAATAATGTATTGAATTTAACGTGCAACACATTCTCAAATAATTTCTCACTGGAAACTGTTCATTCAACTTTTCTAACATCGAAGAGACGATAATATTTCCCATGGTGCAATATTTTGCGTGGTATTATCCCCAAGTAGTTCATGTAAATATTCTAATTAGTGTCAATCATTGCCTTTTTTATTTCAATTATTTTCATTTACGTTATTTTGTGGCAAATTACGGTTTATTGCGTATCTGTGACTTGTGGGTTACATTATTCCAATCTTGAATGTATTTTGTTTTTTTTAATAGAAAATTAATGCTTATTATTCTGGTGAGTAAAAATTAATTCTTTTCTTCTCAGCTGTGTTTAGTAGCCACGTTAATATTAATTTATGGATATTTTGTAGTCATGTTAAGAAAAAGTAATGTTTGTTTTTCGTTTCATATCTAGAATATGAAAGCCCGGCTTGGTCAAATTTCTCAAAACACAACTTTTTAAATAAAATAAAATTACTAAACTAACCATAGTGAATTTACATAGGAGCAAAACATAAAACAAACAACAAAAGATTAAGTCTAAAACTAAAACGGACTGGCGAACTAGAGTAAATTTACTTCAAGCAGGGGGCCTCGGTAGCCTAGTTGGGAAAACCACCCGACTGGACTACCGACGTTCGGACAACCCGTGTTCAATTCCCGCTGGGAGCAGTGTGAATTGTACTCGTGGTTGGAAAAAAAAATACCCCCACGGTCGACCCAGCCGTTGGCAGAAATGGGTACCAGGATATTATCCTGGGAAGGTGAGGAATGTCGCTTCGCATCTGAGTTTCGATGCTTGAGGCTACACTATACAGAAATATCCGAACATTTCTGGATTGGCGGCCGAGCACATATGGGAGTAAACTCGCGTGCTAAGACGCCGGTTCAAGTCTCGTACTTTACCTTTACTTCAAGCAGAATTGTGCTATCCTGTCTTTCCTTCTTTATCTAACATGTATGGTAGCAGTGTTTGCAGGAAGACGATACTGTTTTATTTAACGAAGAAATAATCAAGTTGTAAACGTAAAACAGTACTTGGACACGTGGTTAGACACTTTGATAATTGTCTTTTTTTCTATCTTTCTGTCTTTCTCTCTTCTCTCTGTTTCTGTCGTTCTGTGTCTCTCTTTTTTCCCGTAACATCTTTCTGTCTTTCTCTCTGGTTCTCTCTTTCTATCTATTTCTGTCTCTTTCTATCTATGTTTTCTCTCTTTCTCTCTTTATTTCGTTCTGTCACTCTCTCCTTCTCTCTCTCTCTCTCGCTCTCTCTCTCTCTTTCTCACGCTGAAAGATAAATGAAAATGGCAAGAGGAAGAGACCGTGAATAGAAAATATCAACGCCAAATGAAGTCATAAAAACAATATACTGTAAATGTTAATTATATATAATCGTGCTATTTCCTATTTTGCATGGAAAATGTTAAAAATAAACAAAATAATGTATCAAGCAAATAAATCTATAGAGAGACAAGACAAACCGCGACGTTTTGGGCCATGGCCGAATTTGTGCTGGTCTGTACTGCTAGTTTGTATGCTTCTACATTAGTTATTTTTATAATCAAGTGCAGAATGGCTCAGGCAAAAGCAGCTTTCCAAAAAATGAGGAAGATACTATGCAATCCATTTTTGACAATAGAAACAAGAAAAAAAGAGTTCTTAAATGTCATGTACAGCCAGTCATAACATATGGATGTGAATCATGGCCAATAGGACAACAGACAAGAAAATCACTGGAGTTGTTGAAATGTGGTTTTACAAAAGAATGTTGAGAATATCATGGACAGCTAAGAAGAGTAATGAAAATGATCTGAAAGAGGTCAAAGCAAAAAAGAGATCTAATTTCCAATATTAGGAAGAAACAATCATATTTTTTTTGGCAATGTAATGAGAAGAGAACAGTTGGAGTATATTGTAACAACGGGGACAATTGAGCGACGAAGAGATAGAGGGAAGCAAAGAGAAAAAATACCAGCCAACTTACGAGAATGGCTTGGCAGAATGTCAACAATAGACATGATAAATAACTGTCGAGATCGAAAGTTGTTGAGAGACATGATCACCTACGCCAGGAGGCCCAGTACTTGGTGATGATGATGATGGTAATCACGCATTGAAAATCAAACTGTAATTCAGTTTTTTAAAGCAGGGTATGATTTACCAGTATGTTACCGGGTCCTCATTATAAGGGCAGTACAGAATAGTAACACTGTGACCTTCCAGGCATGTCGTAAGAGGCGACTAAGGAAGTTTGGAAGAGCCATATATTTTAGAAGCAGTGATTTCTGCAATGTTTGCCATTTTGGCACGCAAGGTTTCTGTTTTTGAGATTGTGGTTCTGCCCTATGTGCCGTCTTCGGCTCGAAAGGACAATAGATAGATAGATAGATAGATAGATAGATAGATAGATAGATAGATAGATAGATAGATAGATAGATAGATAGATAGATAGATAGATAGATAGATAGATAGATAGATAGATAGATAGATAGATAGATAGGTAGATAGATAGGTAGGTAGGTAGGTAGGTAGGTAGGTAGGTAGGTAGGTAGGTAGGTAGGTAGGAAGGTAGGTAGGTAGGTAGGTAGGTAGGTAGGTAGGTAGATAGATAGATAGATAGATAGATAGATAGATAGATAGATAGATAGATAGATAGATAGATAGATAGATAGATAGATAGATAGATAGATAGATAGATAGATAGATAGATAGATAGATAGATAGATAGATAGATAGATAGATAGATAGATAGATATATAGATAGATAGATACATAGATAGATAGATAGATAGATAGATAGATAGATAGATAGATAGATAGATAGATAGATAGATAGATAGATAGATAGATAGATAGATAGATAGATAGATAGATAGATAGATAGATAGATAGATAGATAGATAGATAGATAGATAGATAGATAGATAGATAGATAGATAGATAGATAGATAGATAGATAGATAGATAGATAGATAGATAGATAGATAGATAGATAGATAGATAGATAGATAGATAGATAGATAGATAGATAGATAGATGATTTAAACCTTTTAAGATAATAACATGTTGGAAGCTATCATCCAGGGGCTACCGGGCAGCTCGTATGCCCATCCACAGTCTTGAAATTCTGGGAGCCAATAAACTAGACTTAGATATCGAAGTTGTTTCTGAGAGATCCAGCGAGCTATTAATGTAACTGTACATGAAGTATTGAGAAAACAAATCTAGAAGTAGGCAAGTACTGATCTAGTAGGAAGCGGATTCTGCTTGTGACAAGTTGTCGATAGTAGACGTGCACAAAGAAAGAACATGATGTTCTAGACGTGCACAGATGAAGAACATGATGTTCTAGACGTGCACAGAGGAAGAACATGATGTTCTAGACGTGCACAAAGGAAGAACATGATGTTCTAGATGTCCACAGAGGAAGAACATGATGTTCTATACGTGCACAGAGGAAGAACATGATGTTCTAGACGTGCGCAAAGGAAGAACATGATGCTGTAGACGTGCACAATGGAAGAACATGATGTTCTAGACGTGCACAAAGGAAGAACATGATGTTGTAGACGTGCACAATGGAAGAACATGATGTTCTAGACGTGCACACATGAAGAACATGATGTTGTAGACGTGCACAAAAGAAGAACATGATGTTCTAGACGTGCACACATGAAGAACATGATGTTGTAGACGTGCACAAAGAAAGAACATGATGTTCTAGATGTGCACAAAGAAAGAACATGATGTTCTGGACGTGCACAAAGGAAGAACATGATGTTCTAGATGTGCACAAATGAAGAACATGATGTTGTAGACGTGCACAAAGGAAGAACATGATGTTCTAGATGTGCACAATGGAAGAACATGATGTTCTAGACGTGCACACATGAAGAACATGATGTTCTAGACGTGCACACATGAAGAACATGATGTTGTAGACGTGCACAAAGGAAGAACATGATGTTCTAGATGTGCACAAATGAAGAACATGATGTTCTGGACGTGCACAAAGGAAGAACATGATGTTCTAGGTGTGCACAAATGAAGAACATGATGTTCTAGACGTGCGCAAAGAAAAAATGATGTTCTAGATGTGCACAAATGAAGAACATGATGTTCTATATGTGCACAAATGAAGAACATGATTTTCTAGATGTGCACAAATGAAGAACATGATGTTCTAGATGTGCACAAATGAAGAACATGATGTTCTAGACGTGCGCAAAGAAAGAATATGACGTTGACTTCCGTTTCAAAATGGTGCAACGTTTCACGTTCTGTCGATCGCTGCAGAAAATGAATATGGGGTTTGATTAATTTCGGCACTCTGGTGCAATTTTCTGTGTTGAAATCAAAATGATGTTCTACTTAGCAAATCTGCGCCGACGAAGTGGACAAATCTGTGCCGCCGAGTACACACAGCAATGTTCCTTTTTGACAAGTCAAGTATTGTAAAACCGACCTTCACCGTCTAGTGTCAACATGCGGTTTACGTCACATTGAGTGATGTTCAATGGCCGACGTTGGAATTGTTTGACGCAAGTTATTTACATGCTGAAAGGCATTAATGTGGACTAGTCCGTCAAGTCGACCGAAGATGTTCCTCTTTTTGGAATTTGCACCGTGTTTCGTTCGTTGTACGCTAACCGTACGGTCTGTTGTTTGATGTGTGACGGGGATAATTCGAAGACTAAATGTGTGTTTATATGTTCGGTTGGAGTCAAGAACGATGTCCTAACATCATCAAACGCTATACATTATTTTATTCTCAATATGACGATCATCATTTTCGGGAGGACGTGAACTTCCGGTATATGGTGGATAGGCGGCAGGAACCATTGAAGGCTATGTCTGAAAAGCGTTCCTTTTTACAGTTTCCTCATATTCCAAGTCCGTCTTGTTGCAGGAGCTACTGAGTTAAGTGCTCTGTGCACACCGTGAGCTGTGTGTCTCATCCGTTTTGATCATGTTTCGATATTCCAATTATTTACTATGAATGATGATCTCGTATGACAGGGAACAGTTGGCTGTGTTCACTTCCTGCGCTGTTTCGCCTAATGTCTTTTGGCGTGTTCTGAGACTCCTACGATAGGGACTACAGTTACCTTTCTTTGTTTGGGAGATGAGTTAGTAATTCGGATAATTCCACTGGCACGAGCGGTTGAGCGATTATGGATTTTAATTCGTTTGCAGTGATACCGAGGCCTTCCATCACGAATAGAACCAATGATGTTCTAGACGTGCGCACAGAAAAAATGATGTTCTAGACGTGCACAAAGGAAGGACATGATGCTCTAGACGTGCACAAAGGAAGAAAAAAAAACAATTATAGAATCGTATAAAGGAAGAAATAGGAATTATTGACTTGTATAAAGGAATAAAAAGGTATTCTAGACGGCACAAAGGGAGAGAGCTGTCTACAAGTGCACAGAGGAAGAAAACGCAGTCTGTAACAAGAAGGTTACAGTTAGAGAGACTAAACCCATTATCTGCAGAAACTGCTACGATTTAGACAAGAAGGTTACACAGATACTAAACCCATTATCTGCAGAAACTTCTAACATCTAGACAAGAAGCTGACACAGATACTAAACCCATTATCTGCAGAAACTTCTAACATCTAGACAAGAAGCTGACACAGATACTAAACCCATTATCTGCAGGAACTGCTAAAATCTAGACAAGAAGCTGACACAGATACTAAACCCATTATCTGCAGGAACTGCTAAAATCTAGACAAGAAGCTGACACAGATACTAAACCCATTATCTGCAGGAACTGCTAAAATCTAGACAAGAAGCTGACACAGATACTAAACCCATTATCTGCAGGAACTGCTAAAATCTAGACAAGAAGCTGACACAGATACTAAACCCATTATCTGCAGGAACTGCTAAAATCTAGACAAGAAGCTGACACAGATACTAAACCCATTATCTGCAGAAACTGCAAAGATCTAAACAAGAAGCTGACACAGACACTAAACCCATTATCTGCAGGAACTGCTAAGATCTAGACAAGAAGCTGACACAGATACTAAACCCATTATCTGCAGGAACTGCTAAGATCTAGACAAGAAGCTTACACAGACACTAAACCCATTATCTGCAGAAACTGCTAAGATCCAATCGATCTTTATTGATTTCAAAGGAATAAGAAAAGCTACGATATTTTTCAGCCGAAAATTAACGCAATGAGATAAATTTGTAGGAATTACTGAACATGTTTATTTTCCACTTAATAGACTTAATAGAAACTTAAACTAGATACTCCACATATATTGCCCAGTTAACAAATGTAACTGAATAAAGCATCCGAGGTCTGATATTATAAGACTTATCTTTTATAGAACTGAAGTTAGCTTTCTTTTACAGAGCTCAAGTAAACTTTCTTGTATAAAACTCAATTAAATTTTCTTTTATAGTAATAAAGTAAGCTTTTTTATAGAGCTCAAGTAAGTTTTTTTTTTTTTTTTATAAAAGGAGCACTTAATAGAAGATATCGTCACTGGACGACATTTATCTCATAATAGAAGATAGCAGCGTCTCAAGAAGTCTCACATATTATATGGACAAGGCAAGAGTTAGTATTTGTTTAGTGATTACTATTAGTGGTTATTAGTGATCTAGTGATTACTTTTGTCACGCTTGACTGCTTCTCACACCTAATTCTAATACCTTGATATCTCGTTTGACTTCTCGTCTAATTACGTGACTGATTTTCTGACCCCCGCCCTTTCTCTCTCTCCTCTTGCGTTACATTTGACTCACAGTCATCTGCTCGCTGGGAGCTTTTGGATCTTGCCTCAGTTAATTCTCGCTTTAATTTTATATATATTTTAGCTGATTAATATTCACATATTATCTATTTTTATCCTCAGATATGTAGCTTTATCTCTACATCACTTTATCTCTTATACCTCTGTTTATTTCTCCTTGATTTACCTGGATCGCTTATCCTAGATGTAGTAGAGTTATCTTTATTTCGTTGTTCGTTTGTGGTGTTCTAATTTTCTGAGGTAGGACGCATGTAGGCCGAAACGTCAGCATTTTGTTGTGTTACTTTTTGTAAATCTGCCACCATACCTTGTAGGAGTGTACGTTACACCCCACTACATGCTCCTGCTACCAGCTTTACCGCAACACTGCAATTATTTGTCTATTCGACCATTAGTATTTGTTTATATTGATCGTTTGCGAGTCAAGTTATAAATATATTTTACATATAAAAATAGTTAAACACCACGGTCTGTAGTGTCTTGAACAACATCAAACGCGTTCTTTTCATTCACACAGAAATTAGCGATACGGATGTCCTTGATCTAGTTCAAGCTTTCCATAACTTGGTCACAAGAGTATCGAAAACGCTCTCACATGTTAACTACCAAATTGTACGCTCTTTTATGATTTAAAATTGATGGTGTTTATGGAAGGCCTCGGTATCACGGCAAAAACGAATTAAAATCTATAATTGCTCGTCCGCCCGTGCCAGTGGAGTCTTCCGAATTAATATCTAATCTCCCAAACAAAGGTAGCTGAAGTCATAGCAGTCTCATGATGGCGGGATCTAAAACACGCGTTCTGGCAGCGATGATATGTGCCAACTCTCCTGGTCACTTGGAATCTGTGGTAACCAAACAGCTGATGGTTTTGTTTTGAGCGTGTCTGGAGTGAGAACTTCAGACAAGAACGATACGATCTGTGATAAGTTTGAGCTACTTTGGTTGCTGGGCTTGTCTTTGTGAGACATCAAGATTCCAGGAGTGAGACTATGCACAGGAAAAATGATAAGACGAAGAAGCCTGACTTGGAGTGTGTGTGTGAAAAGAATGCTAAAGGAACTATCATTGGAAAATAAAATCTATTCGGACCCCACGAGTCCACCGCCTCGCATCGCTATGATCGCAGAGATAGTTATCACTTTTTCGTGTTTGTTTTTGTTTTAGTACTTGTTGCCTTGTAACTGTTGAAGGGTTTTGAAGAAATGTCGCATTGTATCTCCTGTCTCTACAGGTTTAGCTGCATTATACCATTTGATGTTTATTTCCATGCTTTCTACAGCTCAACTTGCGACCCTGCGTTGTCTTCTAAATACAGTGGAGTTGATAGTGTTATGGACAAAGTGGGATCTATATTATCTAGACACAGTGGGGTCTATATTTATCTAGACATACTGGGGTCTATATTCATACAGAGACAGTGTGGTTTATATTTATGTAGACACAGTAGTGCGGTCTATATTCATCTAGATACATTAAGGTCTATGTTTATCTAGACACTACGGGATCAATATTCATCTAGACACAGTATGGTCAACCGGCCGTGTATTTGAATCTGTGGTAACATTATAAACATAAAAAACGGACAGGTTGACTAGCTGCACAATTGTAGAGGACAGTCAACAAATGGAACAGAGGACAACATCAATGCCCTCGGGGAAGTGGAAAGGGCACATGACTTTGACAACCATGAGTCCACGCCACTCCTTCGGATGAAAGAGATGGGAGTTAAGATGGGCACAACCAGAATCGAGAAACTTAGTGGCCGTGTAAGAAGACTAATCAACCAACACAGAACTGGAGTCGTCAGTCGATGGACACTGCGGGACTTGCTGAGAAGGGGATCTAAACACCTATGGACCCGCAAATAACTCAATAACAATAACCGTGGGGGTCTACATTCATCTAGACACAGTGGGGTCTATATTCTTCTAGACACATTATTATTGATGTTCTTTTCATGAACAAGCTACACTTCATTTCTCCTGACAATGTCCTCCAAAACCAACGTAGCTTCTACCATATCTCCTGAATTGTGTTACTTTTGATTGCTGCATCCGCTTACTGTCATAACACATAAACATGCGCACAAGACGTGCACACACGCACACATGCACATGCACACGCGCACACAAACACGTGCACGCACGCTAGTCACCAAAACAAAATTATCTTAATATATTTTCAGTCTAAATAATGGCAGTTGTAATAAATTAAATTACCGTTTTACATGCTTGTCTGAGAAGGAATTATCAAAAATTGGTAAGAACAATAAAGCATTCAACGTTACAATCATAATGAACAATTTACTGCCATAAAAAGTGCAGTAAACTTTTCACTTAAATATGACAATTTTTAATGTTTGAAAATATTGATGCTGTGTAATGATGCTAGAGAAGAAAAATATTCAAGTATGGAATCTATTTATTGTCATACAACATGGAGGTTGCTCACTGCCGCGGTGTGTGACTGCTGTTTACTGTCATGCCGAAGAGAAGCTCTGCACTATAGCAAGATATGGAATGTATTGAATCTGGCAATTATTTAAACAATTACCGTTAAAAAATGTGAGTTATATTCGCTCAAATGAAACAAGAAAACTAGTTAGTGTCATAGATCATTGAATGCAGTATCCAGCTGGTTATTGTAACCACGTTGCTGTAGAGAGAGACAATGAAACCGTTCGGTGTCACAAATTGAAAATGATATATCTTTTGTCATGAATGTCAAAACTGTTGAATAATGCATTTCCCTTGCTCTATCTATCACTTGCACTTACTAGTTTAAAGAATATGCAATTTCTTGTTTGTATATATAGATCCACTCCCTGCCCATCCCCATTTCAAGTGTCAATTCCCTATGGCGGTCTCACGCGTCTCTCAAATTTGTGTATGAATCTGACTCTCAGATTACGAGGCATATTTTTGAAAGGTTTGTTACCGTTTATCTTAACAAAGTCAAAGTCAGCGTCACGCTCAACTTATCAATATATGTGTGTCTGTCTTGTTACTTCTTTCACTCGCTGAGATAGGCCTTCTACACTCTTGCGTGTTTCTTCAAGCTAATCAATAAGATCAGCGTATTCTTTGGCAGTTGCCATCTATCATATACTCTCCGGTGTATTGCAGATGTTATATATTGTATTGTATTATATAAATGATGACATTTCTTGATAAATTCTTTATGTCGTTTTGACACTGACACGCTGTCTTCTACGGACTATTATTTGCTAGTTAGGTTTACAAAGAGAAAAAAAAAGAGATTATTAGAAATGCAATATGGGAGAAACATGTTGAATCCTCATCAGGTCGCGCGTCCTTTGGAGAGCATTGCATTCACCACAGCCTGTCTGAAAGAATCTCTGTCTCTAGCCAGATCTGCCACAGAATGTTGCATTCACCACAGCCTGTCTGAAAGAATCTCTGTCTCTAGCCAGATCTGCCACAGAATGTTGCATTCACCACAGCCTGTCTGAAAGAATCTCTGTCTCTAGCCAGATCTGCCACAGAATGTGGCATTCACCACAGCCTGTCTGAAAGAATCTCTGTCTCTAGCCAGATCTGCCACAGAATGTTGCATTCACCACAGCCTGTCTGAAAGAATCTCTGTCTCTAGCCAGATCTGCCACAGAATGTTGCATTCACCACAGCCTGTCTGAAAGAATCTCTGTCTCTAGCCAGATCTGCCACAGAATGTTGCATTCACCACAGCCTGTCTGAAAGAATCTCTGTCTCTAGCCAGATCTGCCACAGAATGTTGCATTCACCACATCCCGTCTGAAATTATCTCTGTCTCTAAGCAGATCTCCCAAATCTTCTTTTTTCATGTTCAGGGTCTCTTTCTCGTCTTGAAACCATCCACTTCTTTGTCTGCCTCATATACGTCATCCCCGAACTATGCCTTCGATTATACTTTCCACGCCTTGTGTCGTTTGACAGACCATACTATTTTAATTTCCACTGCAAAATGGTATTTATACATCTTTTTTCCATGTTTAAATCTTTTAATATGTCTTTGTTTTTTTTTCATTATCCAAGGTATCATAAGGATTTTTCTGTAGCATTTTATTTCGAATGAATCGATTTTCATAATTGCTGTTTGCTAGTGTCCATGATTTGCAACCATATGTTGCTATCGTGAAGATACATGTTCTTAGTGATTTCAAGATTACTGTCTTGCAGGTATTGTGCCATATGTTCTTCATGGCGTTTAATTTATTTTTGTACTGCTATTGCTGATCTTCTTTTTATCTCCTTCTGGCAGTCTCCATTGTTAGTTACTACTGATCCCAGATATTCATAGTCTGTTACACTCTCAAGGTCTTCATTGTTGATGATAATTTTAAACTGGCCTTTAGCTTTGTTAATGGACATTATCTTAGTTTTCAAGGCAGACAACGAACGTTCCTACATGACGGTGAAGATGACAAAAAGCAGACAACGACCTCTCTACACGACGGTGAAGATGACAAAAAGCAGACAACGACCGTTCCTACATGACGGTGAAGATGACAAAAAGCAGACAACGACCGTTCCTACATGACGGTGAAGATGACAAAAAGCAGACATCGACCGTTCCTACATGACGGTGAAGATGACAAAAAGCAGACAACGACCGTTCCTACATGACGGTGAAGATGACAAACAGCAGACAACGACCGTTCCTACATGACGGTGATGATGACAAAAAGCAGACAACGCCCGTTCCTACACGACGGTGAAGATGACAAAAAGCAGACAACAACTGTTCCTACACGACGGTGAATATGACAAAAAGCAAACAACGACCGTTCCTACACGACGGTGAAGATGACAAAAAGCAGAAAACGCCCGTTCCTACACGACGGTGAATATGACAAAAAGCAAACAACGACCGTTCCTACACGACGGTGAAGATGACAAAAAGCAGACAACAACTGTTCCTACACGACGGTGAATATGACAAAAAGCAAACAACGACCGTTCCTACACGACGGTGAAGATGACAAAAAGCAGACAACGACCGTTCCTACATGACGGTGAAGATGACAAAAAGCAGACGACCGTTCCTACACGACGGTGAAGATGACAAAAAGCAGAAAACGCCCGTTCCTACACGGCGGTGAAGATGACAAAAAGCAGAAAACGCCCGTTCCTACACGGCGGTGAATGATGACAAAAAGCAGACAACGACCATTCTTACGCGACGGTGAAGATGGCAAAAAGCAGACAACGAACGTTCTTACACGACGGTGAAGTTGACAAAAAGCAGACAACGACCGTTGTTACGCGACGGTGAAGATCGCAAAAAGCAGACAACAAACGTTCTTGCACGACAGTGAAGATGGCAAAAAGCAGACAACGAACGTTCTTACACGACGGTGAAGATGGCAAAAAGCAGACAACGACCGTTCTTACATGACGGTGAAGATGGCAAAAAGCAGACGACCGTTCCTACATGACGGTGAAGATGACAAAAAGCAGACAACGAACGTTCTTACACGACGGTGAAGATGGCAAAAAGCAGACAACGAACGTTCTTACACGACGGTGAAGTTGACAAAAAGCAGACAACGAACGTTCTTACGCGACGGTGAAGTTGACAAAAAGCAGACAACGACCGTTCTTACACGACGGTGAAGATGGCAAAAAGCAGACAACGAACGTTCTTACACGACGGTGAAGTTGACAAAAAGCAGACAACGACCGTTCTTACGCGACGGTAAAGATGGCAAAAAGCAGACAACGACCGTTCTTACACGACGGTGAAGATGGCAAAAAGCAGACAACGACCGTTCTTACGCGACGGTGAAGATGGCAAAAAGCAGACAACGAACGTTCTTGCACGACAGTGAAGATGGCAAAAAGCAGACAACGAACGTTCTTACACGACGGTGAAGTTGACAAAAAGCAGACAACGACCGTTCTTACTCGACGGTGAAGATGGCAAAAAGCAGACAACGACCGTTCTTACATGACGGTGAAGTTGACAAAAAGCAGACAACGAACGTTCTTACACGACGGTGAAGTTGACAAAAAGCAGACAACGACCGTTCTTACGCGACGGTGAAGATGGCAAAAAGCAGACAACGACCGTTCCTACATGACGGTGAAGGTGACAAATAGCAGACAACGACCGTTCCTACATGACGGTGAAGGTGACAAATAGCAGACAACGACCGTTCCTACATGACGGTGAAGTTGACAAAAAGCAGACAACGACCGTTCTTACATGACGGTGAAGGTGACAAATAGCAGACAACGACCGTTCCTACATGACGGTGAAGATGGCAAACAGCTAACAACGACCGCTCCTACATTACGGTGAAGGTGACAAACAAGGCCCGTTCACACATGTCGGTGAAGGTGACAAACAGCAGACAAACAAGGCCCGTTCCTACATGTCGGAGAAGGTGACAAACAGCAGACAAACAAGGCCCGTTCACACATGTCGGTGAAGGTGACAAACAGCAGACAAACAAGGCCCGTTCCTACATGTCGGAGAAGGTGACAAACAGCAGACAACGACCGTTCCAACGTGACGGTGAAGGTGACAAACAGCAGACAGACAAGGCCCGTTCCTATATGTCGGTGACGGTGATAAACAGCAGACAACGGGCCGTTCGTACGTCACGGTGAAGGTGACAAACATAATAGATCGACCGTTTCTCAGACTGAAATTAATGGTCTTTGCGTGACCTTGGCCATTGATATATGAGATCCTGTCCTTGCCTCCACCATGTTCTGTATTTTTTCGAATAATGGATGTTACACATGCACCATATTCTCAAACCGCCAATAGCGTGACTAGTACCCGTTACCCTCTGATCTGTAGGAAGATATAAACACCGTTAAACAAGGTCTGTGAAGTAAGGTCAGGGATGTGTGTTCATTCTTGGTGTTGCTAGATTATATCCTGAGTCCCTTCATAGGTGTTCTCAGACTGTGGTCAGACTAGGCATTGTTGATGTTTCAAGATTACATCCATAGCCCACTCAAAGGTGTTCTCAGACTGGGGTCAGACGTGGCATTGTTGATGTTTCAAGATTACATCCATAGCCCGCTCATAGGTGTTCTCAGACTGAGGTCAGACTTAGCAGTATTGGATCAGGAGGAGAGTTTGATGAACTTAAGACAAATGTGTAAAATGATTTGTTATCAACAAATAGTAGACCAATAAAGTGAATGTTCTCAAAATTGAAGAGATATTAAAATGAAGCGAATATTGTGTAAGTGTATCAAACCGCTAGACTAGACTGGTTGAGGAAAAGACGCATTGGTAAAGTGATTATAATTAACATGCCACACAATGATGAAGTGAATGTGTAAATGTATTATCGTCATCATGTGCCATACCGGTTATCTCAGGCGATCGTGTCCTTACACAATTCTTTGTCCACAACGCGTTGTATCAATACTGTTGTTGACAATGCCACGCCACCAATTTATGTATGTAATATGTTTCCCCTTCTTCGTTCACGATATCTCTTTTCTTGTATGTTGTCACTTGTAAATGTATCACACATTCATAGAGTGAATGTAATGAATGTACCACATACTGATGGTTAGAATTTAATGCAAGAAGCTAGCAACTTTATATTATTTAATCCACATAAACATATTCATAACAGATTATTAACAGATTATTAACGGATTATAACAGATTATTAACAGATTCCTAACAGATTATTAACAGATTCCTAACCGATTACTAACGGATTATTAACAGATTCCTAACCGATTATTAACAGACTATTAACAGATTCCTAACCGATTTCTAACAGATTATTAACAGATTCCTAACCGATTACTAACAGATTATTAACAGATTCTTAACAGATTATTAACAGATTCCTAAAAGATTCCTAAAAGAGTATTCATCGACCACCGATTTAGAGGAAAGGGAGAACTGGGTGGAAGGAAAAGAAGAGAAACAAGGAAATTCTGAATCAGCAAAAATTGTCAAGAAAAAAAAAAAATTACTTGACACAGTTCCTGAAACGACAACTGTCGTTGTTGAGACATGGGAAGAGACACAAGGTCAACACCCGGCTAAAAGTCATTTTGGAAGAGAAGAGACATGGTAGGCGTAACAGTAGGCAGACCAAGACTAAAGTTGGCTGATAACTTCAAAAGGTTCAAAAGGATAACTTCAAATCGTTGCATAAAGATCACGTTTCGAGCGCGACGAGGTTCTTTTTTCTATCTCCTACCACGGCAACGACGACTTCGTGACTACCGCAAGGTTTAGCTTTGATGTGATTTTATTTGCGTTCGTCAGCTTGGACCTCTGACGAAGTCCCTAGAGTCTAGCTAGGGACTGAATTTTGTGTGTTAATCCATTTATCCCTGGCAGCGGTGTGCACAGGGGTCCCTCGCCGCACAAGCAGATAACCCCGTCTTTGGAGGTACTCATATTTGTTTCGTCGATGAGCAATTGACGTTTCAAGCCGGGCCTCGCTGTTGCGGGTGGTTGCCGCAGTGAGAAATCATAAATAAAAATCCCAACTGGTGCAGCCAGGATTTGAACCCACAACCTCTCTGTCTCGAAGCCGGCGTCTTGCTTCGAGTCCAACATGTTATTTATGTTTAACATGTCAGTTCTTGTGAAACAGCAACACACGGCATCATCTGCCACAGTAATGATGTCTCACTTCCAGGAAACTGCTACATGGCAGTAATGAATCACGGGCTGTGTGTAAACAAAGTCACATAGTAGAATGAAAGTGCGTGAGAAGGAATACAGGAGTCAACATCCTTGTAGCTAGCTGCCATCATGTCCCCATTATGATAATCGATGTTATTTTGAACTTCTGTGTTACCTCTGCATTCGATCAATGCTGAAGTGTAAACATGGACTTGTTATATGTTACCACAGTCGATTGTTACGGGCGGTTGTGACTGTTATTATTTTTATCAGTTATAATGATGTAACAGTTTCGCAGGCATTCATTTAAAAGTAATAAACACATTTATTTCTGGACAATAACTTCAGTTATTTTCTCTCAGAGACAAGAAGGGCATATAAGGAGGAAATAATAATTCACCCTGCCTGGCAATTTACTGCTAGGTCTTGTAGATCTTGTTTTGTTTGTAATCCTTTAGTTGAGGTCAAACATGACCTATCATTATTTACTCTCAGATATAAACAAGTGATAAAACATCTTTACACACTTCAAATTACGTAGTCACAAAGAAGAGCAGAAGAAACAGACACAAGATGCGGTAAAACGCTTCAGACTTTTGGCTAACCGGCATCATTAACGACAACCAAATCATCAGAAAAGGGAAAACAGTAAATTCTTCAGTGCATTTTTCAGTACAAACAATGGAAATATCAATGTCCTGCGTGGACTTTAGTCTCTAGAAGAAGGAATCAAATAAAGTCTCATTTCTATTTGCCAGTCCTTTACCAGGCGCCAGATAAGGGAAGCAATTAGAAGTAAAGACATCCGATATCATACCCGAATTGGAATAAATAAAAAACAAAACATTGGATGGTTTGGACATCTTTACAGAGCGAACACCTCAACATAATCCAAGCAGTTTTCAAATAATAACATAATCTTAACCAGGGATGGCCAATTTCTTTCAAATGGCGGGCCACTTTTTTATTATTTTTTTGTGTGGCGGGCCACACACATAACAACATCAATACAAATAAACTTGGCAATTGTTTTAATGTAATATTTTTGTTATTTATCGGCA
Organism: Megaustenia siamemsis; assembly: GCA_032433765.1. Lineage (NCBI taxonomy): Eukaryota > Metazoa > Mollusca > Gastropoda > Stylommatophora > Ariophantidae > Megaustenia > Megaustenia siamemsis. The sequence goes on from JAVIAB010000088.1 coordinate 47,780,812, forward strand.
TTGTTTGCTTACATAAATCATTTTGTTGCAACAAAGTTAAAAATGCTTAGTTGATTTGTAAAAATGAATAAAATTTGCTATTTATATTGTTTAACAAACATGTTTTAGTTAGGTCATTTTAAAGTTGACATGTAACAAACCTTAATGAGAACAATGTGGACGTTCATGTGCAGCAACAAGTTCATCAAAGTCAATGTGTAAAGATGATGATGATATTCGTAATAAATCCTGAAGGTGGCCATCGGTGAGTCGGTTTCTTTGTGACGATTTAATCTCCTTCATTGTTGAAAAAGCGCATTCACATATATATGTGCTTCCGAACATAGAAGTAATGTTCAAAATTAAATCACTCAATGCTGGATATTTTTCCTGTGGCACAAGTTTCCAAAAGTCAACTCCTATCTCCATCCTTGATTGGAAAAAGGGGTCACTTTGGAGGTTACATAACTCCAACTGAAAAGTGTCATGTTGTTGGAAAATGTCACACTTCATAGGGTTGTTAAACAATGCCAGTTCTGGTCGTATACCACTGAAGTCAGAAAATCATTCATTGAATTGCTCCAATAGTTTGTCTAACATTAATACAGAAAATTTGAAATCAGTGTCACTGCGCTCCTCAATCAATTTTTTTGTACGAAGGAAAATGAATGAAGTTTTCTTTGGCCAGGGTAAATCTAAAAACTTTTAGTTGACTTATAAATCCATCTAGATGTCCTACCAAATCTGAGACTGTTTGGGAACGTCCCTGTAGCTTCATGTTGAGTTTATTCATGTGCTGGGTGATATCAGTTAAAAAGGCCAATAGGCTGTTAAAATGTGGATCAGACATTTTTCTGATCAGTTCTTTGTTGGTATCATGTTTCTCTAAAAACTGCTTTATCTCGTTTCTCAAAGCAAAAAACACCTCAAACAATTCCCTCTGCTTAGCCAGCGTACTTGTGTGTAGAGCACCAAATCGCCATATTCCGCCTCAACTTCTGATAGAAAATTTATAAACTGTCGGTGTGTCAAAAACCGATTCCCGCCTTTTATTAAATTCACACACTTTATTACAGTTTTCATAACATCCTCCACGTCTAGAATCTTGCCACACAGCGCCTCCTGGTGTATAAATACAATGTAATGCTGGGCAATGGATTCCAGCTTTCCTTAATAATCCAACTAAATCTGTTTGAGTACCACACATTGACTTAGCGCCATCTGTCACTATTGCTGAAAGTCTGTTTATGTCACCGATACCGTTAACAACTTTCATAACTGAGTTATAAATGTCTTGACCTTTGGTCGTATTATGCAATGAATCTAAAGCTAGTAGGTCTTCATTGATAATAAAGTCTTTTGAAACAGTTCTTATGAAAATTAAAAGTTGTGCTGTGTCTGATATGTCAGTTGATTCATCCAAAGCCTGAGAAAAGTAAGCGGAATTTGTAACGACACTCTTTAATTTACTAGATATAAGAGAACTTATTTCCTCAACCCTTCTAGTGACTGTTTTGATAGTGGAACACTCTCAAAATGACTGGCAATTTTTTCTTCCCCAAATGCACGTGCCATGTTAATAGAACAACGCTTTACGAAATCACCGTCACATAATGATTTTTTTTTTTATTTCGCTATCTCTGCGCTTACAACAATCGATGCCATTAAGGAACTTGTTTGTTTTGTTGTTAATGTAGTAAACACAGATTTCTGAGCACTAATCTTTTTCTTCAAATCGCACACAAGTGTAGAACGTATTGTACCAACGTAGTCCTTGTATTTAGCGGCGTGATGCTGTGTGTAATGCCGTTTAAGATTATATTTTTATTTACAGACAACACTTGCAAACACACAAGGCACTGCGGTTTGCTACCCTTATTGTTGATAAATAAAAAATAATATTCCCATTTCTCATGAAAAATTGTCAACAGACAATGACAACACAGATTACAACAATAGCACTGTTTCCTGTTAAAGTGGAACTGTTCACTAACAATAGCACTGTTTCCTGTTAAAGTGGAACTGTTCACTAACAATAGCACTGTTTCCTGTTAAAGTGGAACTGTTCACTAACAATAGCACTGTTTCCTTTTAAAGTGGAACTGTTCACTGTAACTCGACAAAATCAGAATGATCAGATCGGATATATAATTTTGAATGATGAAAAGAGGATTGGAGAGAAAGAAACTGAAAGTAAAATAATTGTGGGGTGAATGTGTTAGGGAGGAGGAATTGGGTGACTGACAGTATTTCTCGGCGGAAACTGTTTGAACTCGCCGAACCGAGAGTCGGTTCTAGAACCATTCGGATGATCAAACGAAGAAAAATGATGGGTCAGGAATGACGGGAAGGCGACGTTAAACTAACTAATAGAGTGTTCCGAGTGTTAAACAAAGGTCTACTTGTACTATTATTCGTATTTGATTTACATCGGATGTTTCTACCAATAATTATACTTTATTTTAAACAAACTACTAGGGAACATTTGAGTTAGTAGCTTTCTCCACGGTAGAAGTTAATGTAAACAAATTTTAAATCAGTTTTACCCAGGACATTTTGCTCAATACAACCTGATTTTATTGTTTATCCGCCGCGGACCAAAAAAAGGACGTCGCAGGCCACTTGTGGCCCACGGACACCTCATTGGCCATCCCTGATCTAAACGATAGATCGAGGAGTCGCTCTCGGACAAGACGGGCAGGCGGAAGTGGTAGAAAGTAATAGGAGAAGGATTAAACGAAAGTGACGATAACCCCGCACATTCCCTCTCAGCTTTGAAAAGTACTAGCGGATGGAGATAAGGAGAAGAAGATGAAATGTAGAAACTCATCAGATCAAACGTGAATGTTCAGCTCGATTTTCATTTATTTCAATCCTAAACTACTAAGTGAGTTGTTCAAAGTATTGCAAAAATGTTCCACAAACGGTAATAGATGTACATGTTCCACAAACAGTAATAGATGTACAAGTTCCACAAACGGTAATAGACGTACATGTTCCACAAACAGTAATAGATGTACAAGTTCCACAAACGGTAATAGACGTACATGTTCCACAAACAGTAATAGATGTACAAGTTCCACAAACAGTAATAGATGAACACGTTCCACAAACGGTAATAGATGTACATGTTCCACAAACAGTAATAGATGTACAAGTTCCACAAACAGTAATAGATGAACACGTTCCACAAATGGTAATAGACGTACAAGTTCCACAAACAGTAATAGATGTACAAGTTCCACAACAGTAGTAGATGTACATGTTCCACAAACAGTAATAGATGTACAAGTTCCACAAACGGTAATAGACGTACATGTTCCACAAACAGTAATAGATGTACAAGTTCCACAAACGGTAATAGATGTACAAGTTCCACAAACGGTAATAGACGTACATGTTCCACAAACAGTAATAGATGTACAAGTTCCACAAACGGTAATAGACGTACATGTTCCACAAACAGTAATAGATGTACAAGTTCCACAAACAGTAGTAGATGTACATGTTCCACAAACGGTAATAGATGTACACGTTCCACAAACGGTAATAGATGTACAGGTTCCACAAACGGTAATAGACATACACATATTTAAATGAAGCATTTATTTTCTAGGATATACAAATTATCATCATTATGTACGTAGGGAGGTCAAAAAGTAATGCACACCAATTTTTTTCTCGGCTAATAATAAAGATAGGAATATGAAATTTTGCACACTTGGAATATGACATGTTCCAATTATGTGCACCAAATTGCACAGCATTCTGAAAAATATTACGCAATCTATGAACCGTTAAAATGGAGCTTGTCAACAATGTCCGTTACAAACAGCGAATTGTCATAGAATTTCTGGTTGCTGAAAAAGAAACTGTGGCAAACATTCATAAACGACTGTGTGCAGTGTACAAATGTTCTGCAGTCGATAGGAGCACAGTTAGTCGCAGGGTTCAGAGAATTAAAGCTGCAGAAAGTGTACGAGTGGAGCTGCATGATTTACCGCGTTCTGGACGTGTTGCCTCGGCTACCAGCACAGACATGTTAAACCGGGCTGATGCCATTATTCGTAAGGATAGGCGTATCACTAGTCAGCAATTGGCATTGCAGCTTACAGTCAACAAGGGAAGTGCAATCGCAATTTTTAAAACTCTCGGATATTCAAAGATTTGCGCTCGATGGGTTCCTCGGTGCCTAACAAATGATCACAGAGTTCAAAGGAAAACATTCTGTTCTGAATTGTTGGAGCGTTTCGGCGTTGAAGGAGAAATGTTTTTGTCAAAAATTGTTACCGGTGACGAAACGTGGGCACATTATTATGAGCCTGAAACAAAAATGCAGTCAATGGATTGGCATCATCCGCAGTCACCAAAAAGAAAAAAATTCAAAACATCTCCATCAGCCGGAAAGGTGATGATCACTGTCTTCTGGGACATTGATGGTGTGATTCTTGTTGATGTAATGACAAGAGGTGAAACAATCAACTCGACAGCTTACATCAATACACTGACAAAACTCAAAAATCGGTTCCACAGAGTTCGGCCTAATAAGCCATCTGCAGATTTGTTGCTTCAACATGACAATGCACGCCCTCACACAAGTCTGGTAACACGGGAAGCAATCAACAAATTTGGTTGGACTGTACTGCCCCATCCTCCTTACAGCCCTGATCTGGCTCCCTCAGATTTCCATCTGTTTGGACCACTCAAAAAATTCCTGCGTGGGACACACTTTGACAATGATGAGGATGTGATCCGTGCAGTTAAAAAATGGCTACGCGAGCAGGACAAAACTTGGTACAAACGAGGCATTCATGACCTAGTTTCGCGTTGGCGTAAGGCAATACGCTTGGACGGAGATTATGTTGACAAATAGGTAGTGTAAAACGGATGTTCAGCTACAATCTGTGAAAATTTCACACATTTTGCCCGAATAGTTTTCGAGAAAAAAATTGGTGTGCATTACTTTTTGACCTCCCTTCTATGCCGGTTGGCGTTTTAGAATTGTCATTTTTTTTTTAGAATTGCTTTTCTTCATTTTTAAGAATTGCTCTTATCATCAGCTTTACATCAGCTTCGAATCTTTATGCATCTTGGTGCATCTTGATGACTTTACTTCTTTGGCGTGTGCAATCATGTCCTTCCATAATTTTCTATCTCCAGAGCATCGTATCAGTTCTGTTGTTGACTTTTTTCTATGCAATGACACCAAGCTATACAGTATTTCCCATCTCTGTGGCCTCTAATCGTCTTTTTATTTGTTTGTCTACTGTCCATGATTCACTTCCATAGGTCAGAGTTAGTTCTATATAACACCTATGAATTCTCTTTCTCACTTCTATATACATAGATTTGTTATATAAGATATTTTTCATTTCTGAAATGCTATTTTGGCCTGAGCTATTCTGCGTTTTATTTCTGTGGTGCATCTCCCACCTGATGTTATTATTTTGCCCAAGTATTTGAAGCGTTGCACTTGTTTCAGATTTGTCCTGTTTATTTTTATGCTGCATGATGCTGATGATTGTTTCTTTGATATGACCATTACTTTTGTTTTCTTACTATTCATTCTGAGACCGTATTTGTTGCTTTCTTTTACAATTACATTTATCATTTCTTGTAGTTCATTCTCTGTCTCTGCTATTAAGACTGTGTTATCCGCATATCGCAAATGATTTATGTTGTGACCGTTGACTTCAATTCCTTTTTTATCTACTATTGATCTCATACTATGTTCGCTATCAATTTAAAACAAATCCGGTAACAGAAATAAGTCTTGTCTGACTTCTTGTTCAATATATTGGAATTGTCCTGTTACTAGTTACTAGTTGGTAGCTGCTGTTGTTGCTAGTACATGTTTTTTTTATGATTTGCAGATCCTTCCATCAATGTTTAATTTCTCCAGCATATTGATTATTTCCACATCTTTACTTTGTCAAATGCTTTTATATAGTCTATAAAGAACATATATAGATCTTTCTTTACCTCTATAGATCTTTCTATCAATGTTCTTAAGATGTATATTGCATTATTGGTACTCTTTAATTCCACAAATCCACATTGTTCCTCACTTATTTTTGGTTTTATTTTGTTCCTTACACGTCTCATGATGATTCTTTGTAATATTTTCGTCATATGGCTGAAGAGACTAATAGTGCGATGGTCTTCACAATCAGTGGCGCCTAACATCTTCGGTATGGCTACAAAGATAGATTTTTTGTAGATCTTCGGGTATGTGTTCAGTGTATATATGTCATTGAGTAGTTTTGTTATGGGACCTGGAGCTTTGTCTCTTTTCATGTGTTGAATTGCGTCCTACACTTCACTCTGCATTATTGGTGGCCCTGTATCTTTGTTTGAATTGTTTAGCTTTGGTCTTTCATCATCATAGAGTTGACTGATATATTGTGTCCATCTTTCCATTGTCTTCTCCATTCCCATTATTATATTTCCTTCCTTTGATTTCACACATCCTGAAACTTTGACTTCTTTTCTTCCTGTTAATTCATTTAACTGATTGTGCATACATTTTGTGTCTTTCTTTTGTTGCTTTTCCCTTTCTTCACATTTCTGCTTTAACCATTCTTCATCTGCTCCTCTGCATTTGTTTTGGATTTCTTTGTGCAATATTCTGTATGTCCATTCTTCTTTCTTATGTGTTCGTCTTTCGTCAATTAGTTGTAATATTTCTTCTGTCATCCATTTCTTTTTGTTGATTCTTTTAGTCACTGGTATTACTTCTTTTGATGTTTGTTGAATCGATTGTTTGAGCATTTTCCACTGTTCCTGGATGTCATGTATTTTCTCAATAGCATTATATCTATTTTGTACTATCGTGCTGTACTTATCACTCATCTGTCTATCTACTCTAAGCATATCTAGTTCTAATTTTATATTTTTTGAGGATTTCTGTGACTTCAGCAGTTTATTCTTATATTTCCAACTACTGGTACATGATCACTATTGCAATCTACTCCTGGCCTTGTTTTAACAGACGTTAACCCATTCCTGAATCTTCTCTGTACCAGTATAACATCAATTTGATTACGTACTTTTTTGTCTGGGCTTTGCCATGTCCATGGTCGCCTCGGGTGTTGTTTGAACCGGGTTTTACCTATAATAATGTCATGTGTCTTTGCCCAATCTATCACTCTATCCCCTCTGTCATTAATCTTTCCAAGGCCATGTCCCCCAGTCACATTTTGCACTTTAGTTGTTCCTACCTTTGCATTGAAATCCCCTAATACAACAGTTATTTCTTGGGATTTACACTGTTCCATGGTCGCCTCTAGCTCCTCGTAAAAAGTGTCAATGTCTTCTTCTTTCGCTATTACTTGTTGGTGCATAAACTTGAATTATGTTGATATCCATTGGTCTACCTCTCAATTTTACTAGCAGAATTCTATCTGATACTGGCCAAAATCCTTTCACTGTTTTGCTTCTTTCTCTATCTAACATGATGCCTACTCATCTTTCGTTTGTGGTTCCCCCAGAGTAAATTACATTTCCGCTGTCGCGTTGTAATAATCCTGCTCCTTTCCATCTCATTTCACATAGTCCCAAGATGTTCAATTTCATTCTCTTCATTTCTTGACTGATGTTTTCTAGTTTTCCAACCTGGAATGCTGATCTAATGTTCCAAGTTCCTATTGCTAGTGTCTCCTTATTTTTGATCTTGCATACAGTTGCTTGATGACGATCGGGTGTCACCTGTAGCAAATGAGGCTACCTAACGGACGAGGTGGCTGTGGAGTCCCCATTAACGTCGTTAGCTGTAAATATAAAGTTGTGCTTTGTCATGATTATTCTAGGCAATATAAGAAGGTAGGTTGCCATTCCTTTCCTTCTTGGTAGTGACTGTACTAGTCAGAGACCGCAGCCATTGTCTCTATCATGAGATCCTCTGCCTGCCATCGCGGAATGGGGACCAAAACCGGCCCTACTTGTCGGCTCTCCCACAACACCATCCACCACCTGCTTCAATGGCTTCACATAGCCCTGATAGGGGGGGGGGGCTAAACTGGAGCTCCACCTTGCCCAAGGGTGTCCCGAAGACTAGCGGAGGAACGGAAACAACTTCCGACGGAGACGATGTTCAAATGAAATTGTGAAAAGCTAGTGGTCGGTCTGTGACGCAAAAAAAAAAAAAAATGTCGATATGAATTTCAAATACACATCAGCATTTTGAATTTATGGTGGTAGTCTTTAGTCGATGCTTTCAGAAGGTCAGGACCGATATCTTCAGCTTGGGTAGATGAGGTAGACACAAGTAATGGGAGCCTTCAACGACTGTGTGTAGTAAGCTGACAAGACTATAAGGGAGGCTGCTGTCTGGACACGATGACGTCAAAACCTTAGGAACGACATCGGCTATATGAGTGTAGTGAGCTAGGTACGTGCACAACGAGCGAGCTCCTAGAGCCATCGTTGCATGCATGGTTTGCTCTTCTTATAATCTTCTTCTTTTACGGTTTCTGATGTCGAGATTCACATTTCTGCTTCTTCCTCTCCTGGCAGCCTTAGTCATTGAGACTTGATGTTGTAGCACAGGTTCTTTGACGTTGTCTGCCATGAGTACACACAGTTTTTACCTGCCCATAGCGACTACATTGTATTCGTTAGAGCGGATATCTTTAACGTCATTGAGCAATGAATAGTGTACCACAATGAACAATGTTACCGCTTACACTGGCATCCATGCGTACATCACTCATCCGTCAATGCTTTAGAATTGATGAACCGTCACGTATACACACATGCGCGCACACACACGCTCACACATGCACTCAGACATGCCCACACAATAACATACGCATTCCGCTTACTCTTTCCTTAATAATGAATGGATAATCAATTACTCTAGGTGATTTTGTCAAATTAGCAAACTGACATCTAAAACAAACGTCGCAATTTACAGCGCCTGCATCATTAGTCTTATTTGACATGGCAGCGAATATAATTAATAGCTTCAACAAAGCAAGAGTGAATGCTACATTTATTCCGTATGCGATTCCATCGCCGTATATTTGATATCACCTGGAAGGACATAGTAATAAACGTGGAGGTCTACAGGCCTCCCAAGCATCAACAAGCTACCCAATGATGCTCACGTTGGTTAGCCCACTTACACCGTATAAAAGATGACGACATACCAAAATATATTCTCTATGGAAAACTAGCAGATTATAAAAAAAACTAGGTGGCGCCTAAAACTCATATTTATAGACGTGTGTAAACGTGGCATGAAAACTTTGAACAGGAACCATGCAGCCTGGCAAGAGATAGCTCCAGACCTCAGTCTTTGGAAATACACTCTAAAGCTCCAACTCAAGCAAGAAGGAGACATATTCATAGAAAAATAGCATACAAGTGAAAGAAAAAGAAAACATAACATTTGCTTTGGGCGCTGCAGAATCCATAGTCAAATATGACTGGTGGAGGCTACTTTAATCAATGGTAAATGATGAATGTCACTCAATAATCAAAGAACTCACTATCGACATTCTATATGTCGGCGGTTTTCACATGTTTCCAACTGAAACATCACAGATCTATCAGCGGTTTCCACAGGTACAGTCATTAGACCATCACCATTGCACATCCGGTCCATAAATACTCAGAAGTCCATTGAGGCCCTTAACGTGTACGGAATAACGACACCGGTGATGTGTTGGTTGACACGTCTTCTTGATATGTAGATAAATGTAGAGTGACAGTGTCTTTACTAGGTCTTATTGATATGTAATCCAGACACTGTCACTCCACATTTATGTACCTATTATTATCACATCTAGTCAGGTTAAAGCATTTAATATCTATCAACAAGTTATCCCAACAGTCGCCTTCAAACAAAAAAACCAACCTATCAACGCTTTCGTGATAATTGAAATATATATCTTCTGTTCGGTAAAGACAACAGTCAACTGAAATAACCAGCTTAAACACACATCACATTTAGTCCACTCGTCCTCATTCACCTTATGAATGATTCCCTAGCGTTGACGTTAAATACAATTTGCCAATCTATCAATGTACCACCATGTGTGTTGTATCCTTTATTTATTAACTTTTGGATAAATGTACGAATTCGTTAGGTTTACAACTCAGAGAAACTCTCGTTACTATCATTGACTATACTTGATCCTATATCACAAGAACAAGGGGTAGGGTTCGATCCCAACCGACGGCTTCCTGGTTGACCCAGCCTTAAATGGGTGCTGGATTTGTTTCTGGGAAAGTGAAGCGGCGCGGGCGTAATATTACCCACATTACCCCAAAAATCATGTGCTGAAGGTCTATAAAATTTATGGTCACTAACACCATATTCCCTATACGCCACTTGGCGTGACGGAGGTACTTTACTTATATCACAAGAAAGAATCTTCACTATCACAGTTGTTTCCTCCTGATGATCGATACACTGCTCCATGCAGCACAGGTGCCCCGTCTATATATTCTATGTAATTATTTTTGCTAATTCACAAAGATTAAAACAATGTCTATTGTAAGTACATTAGCGTTATCTAATGTATGCAAATGCAGTATCACATGAGCTGTAAAGGTTTACCCTTATTGCATTCTTTGTCACGTTTGATGTGATTTTATTTCTAAATAAGTTGTCTTATTTGCAGGCAGTTTTGTATCTCTTAGCTTAAACTACAGCAGCAGTAATGATAATGCAATTATGGCTAATAAGGAAATATGGTTTAACCTCGCTCAGCTGTGAGATCAGACTGTTTCGGTCTCTAGTTCTACCTTTGTATATGAGATATCTAGCTATATGTGTTATATAAACCTGTTATCCTTGGCAATCGAACAAAGAAAAAAAAAATACGTCTATTAAGCAGTGGCGTAGCTTGGGATTGGCCGGAGGGGTGTTGCCCAATTCTCAAATTCTGAGCAAGGGAAATTATTCTAGAGTAATAAAAGAAAGTAATAATATATTCGAGTTTATTTTTGGGACGGGAGCGTTACTCGCTCTGCGACAGGCGTTAGCAACCACGCTGCTCCACTGGATACTAGGATGAACATATATAGAACAAGAAATTACATATAGATTATAATAAGACCATGTTATGTTTGATGTAATCTACATTTGTGGGCAACTTGATAATGCAAGGAAACATAAAGTGAGGTGGTTCAGCTATGTTCCTAGTTCATGGGACCGAGCTAATACAACACTATAGAGAGATGCAACAGCGTGAAGGAATAGCAGCAGGCAAAAGAAGACGCGGGAAGTCAAAATATAAAAGGTTTGAATGCCCCGGACAATGCGACATTTAACCTCAACAGGACAGAGTCATGAGGAAAGGTTTGTCTACTGACGTTTGTTTCCTAAATGATTACATCAGACAGCAAACATGATATGATAACGACAATAGTCTTGATTTAATTGATACGGGTCTCTTTTCATTGAGATCGCTTTACATTTTATTGTCACAACTTTATTTTTTATAATTATTATGTTGCGTTATGTTATGTTCCGTTATGTTATGTTCCGTTATGTTATGTTGGGATCATCTTCACACTACTCGGGACACATCCATAAGTTCTCCGTTCATCTCCTCAAAATGCCCATCAGCACACGGCGACTAATTGTGCCAGTCCGGTGTTGGTTGAGGAGTCCTCTCATTCGTCCAGAACATCGCTCCCCTCTAGCACCACCAGGGATCACTCCCAGCTCACACAGTCTAGATAGCATTGTTTTTGTACTTTGTAAAGTCCTTTATTTTTGTTTGCTTTATAAATATAGTGTTGTGTTTAAAATAAATCGGTTATTTCTATGGGAGCCGCGATAGCTCAGTGGTTAGTGAACTGGACTACAAAGGACAAGGGATAGGGTTCCATAGCAAACGACGGCTTCCGGGTTCAACCAGCCTTAAATGGGTAGCGGATTTTTTTCTGGGAAAGTAAAGCGGCACGGGCGTAATATTTAGACCACATTACACCAAAAATCATGTGCTGAAGGTCTGTAAAATTTATGATCACTAACACCATATTCCCTTGAATCCTCACCAATCACCATCAAGGGCGTTCTTTTCGAGAATGCATGGAAAAAGACCAAGAGGAAGACCTAGAAAAAGATGGATAGATGCAGTGATAGAGACATAAACACCAAACTGGACTGATACCATCGACATGTGAACGAACATATGACAATGCGATCCAACAAGACAAAAGTCAGAATAAAATGGTAGCCAACCTTCGATGTGGCGACGGCACACAAAGAATGAATGGAATTTTAATATAAAATTTTATTAATGTGTTAATATAAATGATTTTACAATGACAGCGATGACCAATTTCGTGTGACCGACCTCAGTCATCAACGAGAGAGACAGTGGTTTGTGTTATTGCTTAATGTTGGCAGACACCCCTGTGCACCTGTCTGCTCTCAGGGTGATCACGTCTTATCCCATTTCTCTATCTCTACACAGATTTATGAATATATTTGTTGACGTCCTACCGAAGCACTGACTTCATCTATCTTGTAATCTTTCACGATTCTTCTGTCAATCTGTTAATGCCTCGACTTTTCGTACTTATCACAATATAATACAATTGTTACTTCTTCATAACGTGGTCAAGAAGTCTGACTTTCTTCGCGATGGGCAGATGAATGTCATTAGAATGTATATAGTTTGATATTCTTCATTGATGTCCTACTTTATAATATGGTACATGAAGGAGACGCACATGCCTTGTTTTGTTTTATTTTTTATTTTTTTGTTTTATTTTTTAAACATGGATGTGGCTAGGGTTATGGACTACTGTAATTTGTGAGCAGAGAATTAAAGTATGGGTGGAAAATATGTCTCTGTAAAAGTAGGCCCTGTGTTCGAATTACACCACAGGTAGTGGACATTTTTCTCTTCTAATGCCCAGATTGCTGCTAGAGAGATCTATTGTCTAGTCCTCTAGGAGAAAAGTGTATAGATGTTGTCCCGTGTTCATTCTGCGCATGTTAATTGATCTTTGGCTTAAAAAAAAAAAACTAATATCAGGAAAAAAACTAATCTAAAAACTCCCGGAAAAGTGAGCTATTTGACTTGAGATCAACCCTAGATCAGCTGTGCAATAACTTCCAGAGAGTGGTCATCCAGTGGATACCATCACACTGTTATAAACACGGGAAAGAACTCGCAGACAAACTAGCTAAGGAAGCAGGGAGATCACCACAAGAGAACCATCAGGTCAGCTACGATGAAGCCAAATCTATCATCAAAGGCCAGTATCATGAAAATGGAAACAAGAACATCCAACCTATAACGAGAGGGACGGATACCTCCAACTATCAAGGAGAGACCAAGCCATCATACTTCGCCTACGCACTGGCCACAATAGAATGAGAAACCACATGTTCACCAAACTCAAAATAGGATTTAGTTATTTGGTTATGGAAGGCACCGGTATCACTGCAAACGAATTAAAATCCATAATTGCTCAACCGCCCGTGCCAGCGTAATCATCCGAATTAATATCTCATCTCCCAAACAAAGTAAGGTAACTCTAATCCCCATCATAGCAGTCTCAGCACACGCCAAAAGACATAAGGCGAAACAGCGCAGAAAGTGAACACAGCCAACTGTTCCCTGTCATACGATATCATCATTCTTCGTAAACAATTGGAATATTTGAAACATGATCAAAACGGATGAGACACACAGCTCACGGTGTGCACAGAGCACTTAACTCAGTAGCTCCTGCAACAAGCCGGACTTGAAATATAAGGAAACTGCAACTTCAAAATAGAAACTACCAGCCAATGTCACTGTACCCTGGATAACATGACAACTAAACGCGTTCCACAGGATTGCCCCCAGTACACAGGCCTGAGGAGGAGAATGTGACCCACACTCAGCTCGCTGGTAGAGAAACTATACGGGCAACTGAATCACTTAAACATCCAGCTGCCTTCATACGAGATTCCGGAGTCCTAGTCTGAATGACGTCATGATCGCAGAAGAAGAAGGATCATTGCTTTTGAAAGTCGAAATGAGTAGGCCAAAATTAACAGGCATAATGTTTAAGCAATTTGAAAAAAAAGTCAACCCATGTCGAAAAAGAATGTGTCAAGTAGGTTGGAAAAGATGTCGCTGGTTGTTTTAAAATAACGACACAACGGAGACACAGCTGTTTGAAGCGTAAATGATGAAAGAGAAAAAACAGACGTAAGAACATTGCTCACCTCTCATGTGTCCCACTAGGCGTAACGAGAGCATAGATGTTACCTCGAGTTCTATCTATATCTTCAAAGTTTTGCTTTGAGATTGGACAACAAGATCAACATGACGGTCAGAAGTATGTTCAGTTATTCAATGCAGATGACATGAAACATAAAATCATCGTTGTGGCTTTTATCCCTCTTCTGCGCTGTGCAGGACATAGAACACACCTTTACCTGTCTGACCCAATATGTATTTTCATGTTTATGTCACGTTGGTTCTTGATTACCTCAGGAGGGGTTTCGGTTGCATGTTGAATATATTCTCTATTTATAGCACCATATACTTTTCATTAATAAAACTAGTTACATCTGCTTCATTTTATTATGTTTTTGTTCTGATGTCTAACTCTCACAACGCGTATCTTTGTAACGATAGTCTCAGTTGTAAAACGCATACATTGTAACGATAATCTCAGTTATACAACGCAGATCTGTGTAACGATGGTCTCAGTTATACAACGCAGATCTTTGTAACGATGGTCTCAGTTGTACAACGCATATCTTTGTAACGATAGTCTCAGTTGTACAACCCATATCTTTGTAACGATAGTCTCAGTTGTACAACGCATATCTTTGTAACGATAGTCTCAGTTGTACAACGCATATCTTTGTAACGATGGTCTCAGTTATACAACGCGTATCTTTGTAACGATGGTCTCAGTTATACAACGCGTATCTTTGTAACGATGATCTCAGTTATACAACGCTTATCTTTGTAACGATAGTCTCAGTTATACAACACAGATCTTTGTAACGATGGTCTCAGTTATACAACGCAGATCTTTGTAACGATGGTCTCAGTTATACAACGCAGATCTTTGTAACGATGGTCTCAGTTATACAACGCAGATCTTTGTAACGATGGTCTCAGTTATACAACGCAGATCTTTGTAACGATGGTCTCAGTTATACAACGCGTATCTTTGTAACGATAGTCTCAGTTATACAACGCAGATCTTTGTAACGATGGTCTCAGTTATACAACGCAGATCTTTGTAACGATGGTCTCAGTTATACAACGCGTATCTTTGTAACGATAGTCTCAGTTATACAACGCGTATCTTTGTAAAGATAGTCTCAGTTATACCACGCGTATCTTTGTAACGATAGTCTCAGTTATACAACGCATATCTTTGTAACGATAGTCTCAGTTACACAACGCATATCTTTGTAACGATAGTCTCAATTATACCACACGTATCTTTGTAACGATAGTCTCAATTGTACAACGTATTTCTTTGCAACGATGGTCTCAGTTATACCACGCGTATCTTTGTAACGATTGGCTCAGTTATACCACGCGTATCTTTGTAACGATGGTCTCAGTTATACCACGCGTATCTTTGTAACGATGGTCTCAGTTATACCACGCGTATCTTTGTAACGATAGTCTCAGTTATACCACGCGTATCTTTGTAACGATAGTCTCAGTTGTACAAAGTATTTCTTTGTAACGATAGTCTCAGTTGTACAACGCATATCTTTGTAACGATAGTCTCAGTTATACAACGCATATCTTTGTAACGATAGTCTCAGTTATACCACGCGTATCTTTGTAACGATGGTCTCAGTTGTACAACGCGTATCTTTGTAACGATGGTCTCAGTTGTACAACGCATATCTTTGTAACGATAGTCTCATTTATACAACGCAGATCTTTGTAACGATAGTCTCAGTTATACCACGCATATCTTTGTAACGATAGTCTCAGTTATACCACGCAGATCTTTGTAACGATGGTCTCAGTTGTACAACGCATATCTTTGTAACGATGGTCTCAGTTATACAACGCGTACATTGTAACGATAGTCTCAGTTATACCACGCGTATCTTTGTAACGATGGTCTCAGTTATACAACGCAGATCTTTGTAACGATGGTCTCAGATATACAACGCAGATCTTTGTAACGATAGTCTCAGTTATACAACGCAGATCTGTGTAACGATGGTCTCAGTTATACAACGCATATCTTTGTAACGATGGTCTCAGTTATACAACGCGTATCTTTGTAACGATGGTCTCAGTTATACAACGCGTATCTTTGTAACGATAGTCTCAGTTATACAACGCAGATCTGTGTAACGATGGTCTCAGTTATACAACGCATATCTTTGTAACGATGGTCTCAGTTATACAACGCGTATCTTTGTAACGATAGTCTCAGTTATACAACGCAGATCTGTGTAACGATAGTCTCAGTTATACAACGCATATCTTTGTAACGATGGTCTCAGTTATACAACGCGTATCTTTGTAACGATAGTCTCAGTTATACAACGCAGATCTGTGTAACGATGGTCTCAGTTATACAACGCATATCTTTGTAACGATGGTCTCAGTTATACAACGCGTATCTTTGTAACGATAGTCTCAGTTATACCACGCATATCTTTGTAACGATGGTCACAGTTATGAAATGCAGATCTTTGTAACGATGGTCTCAGTTATACATCGCAGATCTTTGTAACGATAGTCTCAGTTACACAACGCATACATTGCAACGATAGTCTCAGTTATACAACGCAGATCTGTGTAACGATGGTCTCAGTTATACAACGCAGATCTTTGTAACGATGGTCTCAGTTATACAACGCGTATCTTTGTAACGATGGTCTCAGTTATACAACGCGTATCTTTGTAACGATGGTCTCAGTTCTACAACGCGTATCTTTGTAACGATAGTCTCAGTTATACTACGCGTATCATTGTAACGATAGTCTCAGTTATAAAACGCAGATCTTTGTAACGATGGTCTCAGTTATACAACGCATACATTGTAGAGATGGTCTCAGTTATACAACGCGTATCTTTGTAACGATAGTCTCAGTTATACCACGCGTATCATTGTAACGATAGTCTCAGTTATACCACGCGTATCTTTGTAACGATGGTCTCAGTTATACAACGCAGATCTTTGTAACGATGGTCTCAGTTATACAACGCAGATCTTTGTAACGATGGTCTCAGTTATACTACGCGTATCTTTGTAACGATAGTCTCAGTTATACACCGCGTATCTTTGTAAAGATAGTCTCAGTTATACCACGCGTATCTTTGTAACGATAGTCTCAGTTATACAACGCATATCTTTTTAACGATAGTCTCAGTTATACAACGCATATCTTTGTAACGATAGTCTCAATTATACCACGCGTATCTTTGTAACGATAGTCTCAATTGTACAACGTATTTCTTTGCAACGATGGTCTCAGTTATACCACGCGTATCTTTGTAACGATTGTCTCAGTTATACCACGCGTATCTTTGTAACGATGGTCTCAGTTATACCACGCGTATCTTTGTAACGATGGTCTCAGTTATACCACGCGTATCTTTGTAACGATAGTCTCAGTTATACCACGCGTATCTTTGTAACGATAGTCTCAGTTGTACAAAGTATTTCTTTGTAACGATAGACTCAGTTGTACAACGCATATCTTTGTAACGATAGTCTCAGTTATACCACGCGTATCTTTGTAACGATAGTCTCAGTTATACCACGCGTATCTTTGTAACGATAGTCTCAGTTATACAACGCATATCTTTGTAACGATAGTCTCAGTTATACCACGCGTATCTTTGTAACGATGGTCTCAGTTGTACAACGCGTATCTTTGTAACGATGGTCTCAGTTGTACAACGCATATCTTTGTAACGATAGTCTCATTTATACAACGCAGATCTTTATAACGATAGTCTCAGTTATACCACGCATATCTTTGTAACGATAGTCTCAGTTATACCACGCAGATCTTTGTAACGATGGTCTCAGTTGTACAACGCCTATCTTTGTAACGAAGGTCTCAGTTATACCACGCAGATCTTTGTAACGATAGTCTCAGTTATACAACGGGTATCTTTGTAACGATGGTCTCAGTTATACAACGCGTACATTGTAACGATAGTCTCAGTTATACCACGCGTATCTTTGTAACGATGGTCTCAGTTATACAACGCAGATCTTTGTAACGATGGTCTCAGATATACAACGCGTATCTTTGTAACGATAGTCTCAGTTATACAACGCAGATCTGTGTAACGATGGTCTCAGTTATACAACGCAGATCTTTGTAACGATGGTCTCAGTTGTACAACGCATATCTATGTAACGATAGTCTCAGTTGTACAACGCATATCTTTGTAACGATAGTCTCAGTTGTACAACGCGTATCTTTGTAACGATAGTCTCAGTTGTACAACGCATATCTTTGTAACGATAGTCTCAGTTGTACAACGCGTATCTTTGTAACGATAGTCTCAGTTGTACAACGCATATCTTTGTAACGATAGTCTCATTTGTACAACGCATATCTTTGTAACGATAGTCTCAGTTGTACAACGCATATCTTTGTAACGATGGTCTCAGTTATACAACGCATATCTTTGTAACGATGGTCTCAGTTATACAACGCGTATCTTTGTAACGATGGTCTCAGTTATACAACGCGTATCTTTGTAACGATGGTCTCAGTTATACAACGCGTATCTTTGTAACGACAGTCTCAGTTATACAACGCGTATCTTTGTAACGATGGTCTCAGTTATACAACGCGTATCTTTGTAACGACAGTCTCAGTTATACAACGCTTATCTTTGTAACGATGGTCTCAGTTATACAACGCGTATCTTTGTAACGATGGTCTCAGTTATACAACGCGTATCTTTGTAACGATAGTCTCAGTTATACAACGCAGATCTTTGTAACGATGGTCTCAGTTATACAACGCGTATCTTTGTAACGATGGTCTCAGTTATACCACGCGTATCTTTGTAACGATGGTCTCAGTTATACAACGCATATCTTTGTAACGATGGTCTCAGTTATACAACGCTTATCTTTGTAACGATAGTCTCAGTTATACAACGCAGATCTTTGTAACGATGGTCTCAGTTATACAACGCAGATCTTTGTAACGATGGTCTCAGTTATACAACGCAGATCTTTGTAACGATGGTCTCAGTTATACAACGCGTATCTTTGTAACGATAGTCTCAGATATACAACGCGTATCTTTGTAAAGATAGTCTCAGTTATACACGCGTATCTTTGTAACGATAGTCTCAGTTATACAACGCATATCTTTGTAACGATGGTCTCAGTTATACAACGCTTATCTTTGTAACGATAGTCTCAGTTATACAACGCAGATCTTTGTAACGATGGTCTCAGTTATACAACGCATATCTTTGTAACGATGGTCTCAGTTATACAACGCAGATCTTTGTAACGATGGTCTCAGTTATACAACGCGTATCTTTGTAACGATAGTCTCAGTTATACAACGCGTATCTTTGTAAAGATAGTCTCAGTTATACCACGCGTATCTTTGTAACGATAGTCTCAGTTATACAACGCATATCTTTGTAACGATAGTCTCAGTTATACAACGCATATCTTTGTAACGATAGTCTCAATTATACCACACGTATCTTTGTAACGATAGTCTCAGTTATACCACGCGTATCTTTGTAAGGATTGTCTCAGTTATACCACGCGTATCTTTGTAACGATAGTCTCAGTTATACCACGCGTATCTTTGTAACGATAGTCTCAGTTGTACAAAGTATTTCTTTGTAACGATAGTCTCAGTTGTACAACGCATATCTTTGTAACGATAGTCTCAGTTATACAACGCATATCTTTGTAACGATAGTCTCAGTTATACCACGCGTATCTTTGTAACGATAGTCTCAGTTATACCACTCGTATCTTTGTAACGATAGTCTCAGTTGTACAACGTATTTCTTTGCAACGATGGTCTCAGTTATACACGCGTATCTTTGTAACGATTGTCTCAGTTATACCACGCGTATCTTTGTAACGATAGTCTCAGTTATACCACGCGTATCTTTGTAACGATAGTCTCAGTTGTACAAAGTATTTCTTTGTAACGATAGTCTCAGTTGTACAACGCATATCTTTGTAACGATAGTCTCAGTTATACAACGCATATCTTTGTAACGATAGTCTCAGTTATACCACGCGTATCTTTGTAACGATGGTCTCAGTTGTACAACGCGTATCTTTGTAACGATGGTCTCAGTTGTACAACGCATATCTTTGTAACGATAGTCTCATTTATACAACGCAGATCTTTGTAACGATAGTCTCAGTTATACCACGCATATCTTTGTAACGATAGTCTCAGTTATACCACGCAGTTCTTTGTAACGATGGTCTCAGTTGTACAACGCATATCTTTGTAACGATGGTCTCAGTTATACAACGCGTACATTGTAACGATAGTCTCAGTTATACAACGCAGATCTTTGTAACGATGGTCTCAGTTATACAACGTAGATCTTTGTAACGATGGTCTCAGATATACAACGCAGATCTTTGTAACGATAGTCTCAGTTATACAACGCAGATCTGTGTAACGATGGTCTCAGTTATACAACGCATATCTTTGTAACGATGGTCTCAGTTATACAACGCGTATCTTTGTAACGATAGTCTCAGTTATACACGCATATCTTTGTAACGATGGTCACAGTTATGAAAGGCAGATCTTTGTAACGATGGTCTCAGTTATACATCGCAGATCTTTGTAACGATAGTCTCAGTTACACAACGCATACATTGCAACGATAGTCTCAGTTATACAACGCAGATCTGTGTAACGATGGTCTCAGTTATACAACGCAGATCTTTGTAACGATGGTCTCAGTTATACAACGCGTATCTTTGTAACGATGGTCTCAGTTATACAACGCGTATCTTTGTAACGATGGTCTCAGTTCTACAACGCGTATCTTTGTAACGATAGTCTCAGTTATACCACGCGTATCATTGTAACGATAGTCTCAGTTATAAAACGCAGATCTTTGTAACGATGGTCTCAGTTATACAACGCATACATTGTAGAGATGGTCTCAGTTATACAACGCGTATCTTTGTAACGATAGTCTCAGTTATACCACGCGTATCATTGTAACGATGGTCTCAGTTATACAACGCATATCTTTGTAACGATAGTCTCAGTTATACCACGCGTATCTTTGTAACGATAGTCTCAGTTATACAACGCATATCTTTGTAACGATAGTCTCAGTTATACAACGCATATCTTTGTAACGATGGTCTCAGTTATACAACGCATATCTTTGTAACGATAGTCTCAGTTATACCACGCGTATCTTTGTAACGATAGTCTCAGTTATACAACGCATATCTTTGTAACGATGGTCTCAGTTATACAACTCACATCTTTGTAACGATAGTCTCAGTTATACAACGCTTATCTTTGTAACGATAGTCTCAGTTATACAACGCAGATCTTTGTAACGATGGTCTCAGTTATACAACGCAGATCTTTATAACGATGGTCTCAGTTATACAACGCAGATCTTTGTAACGATGGTCTCAGTTATACAACGCGTATCTTTGTAACGATAGTCTCAGTTATACAACGCTTATCTTTGTAACGATAGTCTCAGTTATACAACGCAGATCTTTGTAACGATGGTCTCAGTTATACAACGCAGATCTTTGTAACGATGGTCTCAGTTATACTACCCGTATCTTTGTAACGATAGTCTCAGTTATACACCGCGTATCTTTGTAAAGATAGTCTCAGTTATACCACGCGTATCTTTGTAACGATAGTCTCAGTTATACAACGCATATCTTTGTAACGATAGTCTCAGTTATACACCGCGTATCTTTGTAACGATAGTCTCAGTTATACACCGCGTATCTTTGTAAAGATAGTCTCAATTATACCACGCGTATCTTTGTAACGATAGTCTCAATTGTACAACGTATTTCTTTGCAACGATGGTCTCAGTTATACCACGCGTATCTTTGTAACGATTGTCTCAGTTATACCACGCGTATCTTTGTAACGATGGTCTCAGTTATACCACGCGTATCTTTGTAACGATGGTCTCAGTTATACCACGCGTATCTTTGTAACGATAGTCTCAGTTATACCACGCGTATCTTTGTAACGATAGTCTAAGTTGTACAAAGTATTTCTTTGTAACGATAGTCTCAGTTGTACAACGCATATCTTTGTAACGATAGTCTCAGTTATACCACGCGTATCTTTGTAACGATAGTCTCAGTTATACCACGCGTATCTTTGTAACGATAGTCTCAGTTATACAACGCATATCTTTGTAACGATAGTCTCAGTTATACCACGCGTATCTTTGTAACGATGGTCTCAGTTGTACAACGCGTATCTTTGTAACGATGGTCTCAGTTGTACAACGCATATCTTTGTAACGATAGTCTCATTTATACAACGCAGATCTTTATAACGATAGTCTCAGTTATACCACGCATATCTTTGTAACGATAGTCTCAGTTATACCACGCAGATCTTTGTAACGATGGTCTCAGTTGTACAACGCCTATCTTTGTAACGAAGGTCTCAGTTATACCACGCAGATCTTTATAACGATAGTCTCAGTTATACAACGGGTATCTTTGTAACGATGGTCTCAGTTATACAACGCGTACATTGTAACGATAGTCTCAGTTATACCACGCGTATCTTTGTAACGATGGTCTCAGTTATACAACGCAGATCTTTGTAACGATGGTCTCAGATATACAACGCAGATCTTTGTAACGATAGTCTCAGTTATACAACGCAGATCTGTGTAACGATGGTCTCAGTTATACAACGCATATCTTTGTAACGATGGTCTCAGTTATACAACGCGTATCTTTGTAACGATAGTCTCAGTTATACATCGCAGATCTGTGTAACGATGGTCTCAGTTATACAACGCAGATCTTTGTAACGATGGTCTCAGTTATACAACGCAGATCTTTGTAACGATAGTCTCAGTTACACAACGCATACATTGCAACGATAGTCTCAGTTATACAACGCAGATCTGTGTAACGATGGTCTCAGTTATACATCGCAGATCTTTGTAACGATAGTCTCAGTTACACAACGCATACATTGCAACGATAGTCTCAGTTATACAACGCAGATCTGTGTAACGATGGTCTCAGTTATACAACGCGTACATTGTAACGATAGTCTCAGTTATACCACGCGTATCTTTGTAACGATGGTCTCAGTTATACAACGCAGATCTTTGTAACGATGGTCTCAGATATACAACGCATACATTGTAACGATAGTCTCAGTTATACAACGCATATCTTTGTAACGATGGTCTCAGTTATACAACGCGTATCTTTGTAACGATGGTCTCAGTTATACAACGCATATCTTTGTAACGATGGTCTCAGTTATACAACGCATACCTTTGTAACGATGGTCTCAGTTATACAACGCATATCTTTGTAACGATAGTCTCAGTTATACCACGCGTATCTTTGTAACGATGGTCTCAGTTATACAACGCATATCTTTGTAACGATAGTCTCAGTTATACAACGCATATCTTTGTAACGATGGTCTCAGTTATACAACGCATATCTTTGTAACGATAGTCTCAGTTATACCACGCGTATCTTTGTAACGATAGTCTCAGTTATACAACGCATATCTTTGTAACGATGGTCTCAGTTATACAACGCATATCTTTGTAACGATAGTCTCAGTTATACCACGCGTATCTTTGTAACGATAGTCTCAGTTATACAACGCATATCTTTGTAACGATGGTCTCAGTTGTACAACGCGTATCTTTGTAACGATAGTCTCAGTTATACAACGCAGATCTTTGTAACGATAGTCTCAGTTATACAACGCATGTCTTTGTAACGATAGTCTCAGTTATACCACGCATATCTTTGTAACGATGGTCTCAGTTATACAACGCGTACATTGTAACGATAGTCTCAGTTATACAACGCATGTCTTTGTAACGATAGTCTCAGTTATACAACGCATGTCTTTGTAACGATAGTCTCAGTTATACAACGCATGTCTTTGTAACGATAGTCTCAGTTATACAACGCGTATCTTTGTAACGATGGTCTCAGTTATAAGACGCGTATCTTTGTAACGATGGTCTCAGTTATACCACGCATATCTTTGTAACGATGGTCTCAGTTATAAGACGCGTATCTTTGTAGCGATAGTCTCAGTTATACCACGCATATCTTTGTAACGATGGTCTCAGTTATAAGACGCGTATCTTTGTAGCGATAGTCTCAGTTATACCACGCATATCTTTGTAACGATGGTCACAGTTATACATCGCAGATCTTTGTAACGATAGTCTCAGTTATACAACGCATACATTGCAACGATAGTCTCAGTTATACCACGCATATCTTTGTAACGATGGTCACAGTTATGAAACGCAGATCTTTGTAACGATAGTCTCAGTTATACAACGCATACATTGCAACGATAGTCTCAGTTATACAACGCAGATCTGTGTAACGATGGTCTCAGTTATACCACGCGTATCTTTGTAACGATGGTCTCAGTTCTACAACGCGTATCTTTGTAACGATAGTCTCAGTTATACCACGCGTATCATTTTAACGATAGTCTCAGTTATAAAACGCATACATTGTAGAGATGGTCTCAGTTATACCACGCGTATCTTTGTAACGATAGTCTCAGTTATACAACGCATACATTGTAGAGATGGTCTCAGTTATACCACGCGTATCTTTGTAACGATAGTCTCAGTTATACAACGCAGATCTGTGTAACGATGGTCTCAGTTACACAACGCAGATCTTTGTAACGATAGTCTCAGTTATACAACGCATATATTTGTAACTATGGTCTCAGTTATGCAACGCGTATCTTTGTAACGATAGTCTCAGTTATACAACGCGTATCTTTGTAACGACAGTCTCAGTTATACAACGCAGATCTTTGTAACGATGGTCTCAGTTATACCACGCGTATCATTGTAACGATGGTCTCAGTTATAAAACGCAGATCTTTGTAACGATGATCTCAGTTATACATCGCAGATCTTTGTAACGATAGTCTCAGTTATACATCGCGTATCTTTGTAACGATGGTCTCAGTTATACCACGCGTATCTTTGTAACGATAGTCTCAGTTATAAAACGCAGATCTTTGTAACGATAGTCTCAGTTATACAACGCGTATCTTTGTAACGATAGTCTCAGTTATACAACGCGTATCTTTGTAACGATAGTCTCAGTTATAAAACGCAGATCTTTGTAACGATAGTCTCAGTTATACAACGCGTATTTTTGTAACGATAGTCTCAGTTATACAACGCGTATCTTTGTAACGATGGTCTCAGATATACAACGCGTATTTTTGTAACGATGGTCTCAGTTATACAACGCGTATTTTTGTAACGATAGTCTCAGTTATACAACGCAGATCTTTGTAACGATAGTCTCAGTTATACAACGCAGATCTTTGTAACGATAGTCTCAGTTATACAACGCAGATCTTTGTAACGATAGTCTCAGTTATACAACGCAGATCTTTGTAACGATAGTCTCAGTTATACAACGCGTATCTTTGTAACGATGGTCTCAGTTATACAACGCGTATTTTTGTAACGATAGTTTCAGTTATACAACGCGTATCTTTGTAACGATGGTCTCATTTATACAATGCATATCTTTGTAACGATAGTTTCAGTTATACAACGCATATCTTTGTAACGATAGTTTCAGTTATACAACGCGTACATTGTAACGATAGTTTCAGTTATACAACGCGTATCTTTGTAACGATGGTCTCAGTTATACAACGCGTACATTGTAACGATAGTTTCAGTTATACAACGCATATCTTTGTAACGATAGTTTCAGTTATACAACGCGTACATTGTAACGATGGTCTCAGTTATACAACGCATATTTTTGTAAAGATGGTTTCAAGTTATATTTGTGGGTGGTTGCCCATTTGCTGTGTGGCTTTGACATTAAAGAAATGGAGACAATTCTCGTGAAGTAGAATCGATTGAGGGACTTTGATCGTGGCCCATGTTCACAAATAGGATCGGAAGGGCTTTGATTGAGTGACCCTTTTGCTGTCAGTTGTCAACAAATATATCCTTGACACTAGCAACATCCTTGACATTGTGCTTTGGTTATTTCACAGTTATGTTTTAGCCGACAATTATCAAAGCAAATATCTGAAATAAAAAAACCCAAATGGTTAATAAAATGCGATAGTTTCCATCTTTGCTGACAACTGGAAATAGGCATATAGCGATCTTCGATAGCAACTTTCCTGCACTTGTTTGCCGAAAGGCTACTCTCCCGGCTGATTTTGATATTTTGGAATGACGGCTCTGACAGCAAATCAATTGTTACATTGAAATGCCTGGTCTCTTTTCATCTGCGTTTTTTTTTCTCTTAACTTTGACGTTTTATTTTTCTTGTTGAAATGTTTTTGCCATTTCGCAGTTTTTTTTCTGTATATGCTGACGTCATATACCAACTTTTCCAGTCTTGTTCATTATCGGGAATCCCCTCAGGAATACCTTGCAAACATTTTATATTTCGGGCTTGGTCCCCCCACTAGTCTTGGATACATTATTAATAAACATTTGCTTCGGTGTGCAGTTGTTGTCCATTCTTCTAACATGTCTGAGTTGCATTAATCATCAACTACTGAGTGGATGGAGGCCTAGAGCGCAGCAGGACATCCGAGCTGGTTACTCTGTCCTGCGTGATCGTGCGTTACATGTTCAAGTAAATCATAAAGAAACTGTTGTGTCTGTCCTGCTGCAGCCTTGAATAGTTTGTTCAAGTTTCAGATCCATATATAACTGTGCTAATCACCCATGTTTGATATAACAGTTTGTTGTTAATGTTAATTTCGAGATATTCCTTCCGGGTTGTAGAGGCTAACGCCTATCAAAAGTTATGACTGTCTTCCCAATTCAAATGTTTGAATTTGATTCCTTCATTTAAAATATTTTAAAATGTATGTGTGTGTGTGTGTGTGTGTGTGTGTGTGTGTGTGTGTGTGTGTGTTCGTGCGTGCGCGCGCGCGAACATTCGATACTTAAGACAACAATGCACAAATACGCCGGTAGTGTGAGAGCTGAAAGTAATCGATAACTCATGTTTGACTGCTGTCCAGGAAAGGTTAGCCAGGAGTGACACGATTCTATTCCATCTTCAATAATTAGTGTGACCAAACGAGCATGGGTTAAAGAGGTAAGCAACCCGTTGATTATGAAATCTGTCATATAGTTCAAACATCGTAGCTTGTTTTAAAGCATGATATAAATAAAAATACCCGAACGTTCTCCGAAATGTGGACGACGAGGAGACATATTTTTTGTTTCCGAGAGGAAATAAAAGATTAAATGGCTTCATGTAAGTACCGCACAGATAACAAAACGAGTTAAAAAGACTACATTTTTCATTTGCCACTTTAAGTTCAAATGAGTTATTTGTGGGTTATCATCATTACACACACAAAATGTCCATAGCCGCTCAGAACCTCACCTCAGCAAGTCCCGCAGCGTCCAGAGACTGACGACTGCAGCTTTGTGTTGGTTGATAAGTCCTCTTATATGCCCACTAAGCCTTAAAGTTGTACCCTTCCCGTATCTCGGAGGGCATTAATGACGTCCACTTGTTGACTGTCTTCAACGACAGCACAGCTAGCTAGCCTGTCCGCTCTTTCATTGCCCGTACTCCGGCATGCCCAGGGACGTAGACAAAGGTGACTCTACATGTCGTTTACTTCTGCAATGACTCAACCCACTGCCTGCGTACAGAGCCCGCCGCCATTTTTCTTATCATGCTCATCGAATCACTTAGTATACAGACGTGGGTGTAGTCTTGTAACGCCAGCCAGATAAATTCTACCTTAGATATAAATAAATAACTTCTATTGTATTTTACATTATTTACGTACTTGCCATTTCTCTTTATTTGAAGTATTTTCCCCGGAACCGGAAATAGCATTTTTGCGCCCCAGAGGTATGTCCACACATTGAGAACTATTTTCCGGAAGCTATTGATCTAATTATTGCTGTCATGATTTTTATTTCGCTGCGCTATAAATTATACTTACACGAAATTTTAATTAATATTCCACAACCGGAAAGTTTTCGTAAAGAATATATCATTATCAAGAATATATCATTTTATATATTTTTTGGGACTCAATGAAGATATCCCCGATGGAAGAATAAATTGTACTATTAGTCCCATAAATGATTTGCTTCCAGAGGTTTATAATGTAAACAAAGCAGTTTTGTCATTGCAAGTGAATAATGTCCACACCTATAATTGGTCAGGATTGGGTAGCAGCAGCAGCTTTATAGCGAACACAGAAAACATCACATGATTGTGCTGTTCTGAAACAGCTATGCCATGCTACCCTAGAATTGCCTTTAATGGGATTACTGTGACCACAAACCACTCTCCATGTGCGTGCCACATATTTACACCTCAGAAAGAAATTCTGAATATAACAACAGCATGTGCCCTCTGTGATATTAATGACCACAGACCTGGAGCCTCCAGTATGATTGATACAACTGTTGCACCAAATACTTCATCAGCAAAGCCATATCTATGGAATGTTCATCTGACATTGTTCTTTAATGATGTCCAAGTTAATGAGACATCAGAATCGTGTGGCGGCAGCTACAAGAAGGGAGCGGAGAACATCATCAATTGTGTTTTTACTAACTACAAGTCATGTGGCTTCTGTTGAATTGGAAATGATAACTTACCACCACTCTGTGTTTATATGTTTGGAATTGGAGTCATCAATGATGGCCTAACATCATTAAGTGCTACGACGATCATCATTTTCGGGAGGACGTAAACTCCCATGGTATATGGTGGATAGGCGGCAGGAACCATTGAAGGCTATGTCTGAAAAGTGTTCCTTCTTGCAGTTTCCTCATATTCCAAGTCCGGCTTGTTGCAGGAGCTACTGAGTTAAGTGCTCTGTGCACACCGTGAGCTGTGTGTCTCATCCGTTTTGATCCTGCTTCGATATCCCGCTTGTTTACGATGAATGATGATATCGTATGACGGGAAACAGTTGGCTGTGTTCACTTTCTGCGCGGTTTCGTCTTATGTTTTTTGGCGTGTGCTGAGACTGCTACGATGGGGACTACAGTTACCTTTCTTTGTTTGGGAGGTGAGTTAGTAATTCGGATGATTCCACTGGCACGGGCGGTTGAGCAATTATGGATTTTAATTCGTTTGCTGTGAGACCGAGGCCTTCCATAACAATAACCAATAAGAATATATCAACCGTTTGACCTTCGTTTTTTCTCTCAACAAAACAAGTGATAGGAGAATGCCTCTTTTAGAAAATTATAATTCTGGTAAAAACCTCTGTAAACATTTCGTTCCACTAAATAAAGACAAGACAGCCTTCAGCAAATCCGCTCCCTAAATAATACAATAAATAACGTTAACTGCAGATATAATTCCACAAGGAGTCTCATTAATAAACGCACCATGTGTCTAAATAACGCTGATAATTAAGAAAGAAATGTCGGTGAATCATGCTTCCTACAGCAGCAAACATATGGTGAAATCTACGTCATTATCCCTGTAGAATATGTTCCATTTCTTTTCTCGCCAGAAATATCCAAATTGGCATTGTTTTATTCATTTCTTGTTTAACCTTTGGCGTTTAAAGATTCCTTGTTTTTCTTTCTATTATTTATTTTCTTCAATGATGTTATTTAAGAGTGTCTGTGAGAATATGACACCCTGAGCCAGTCTAAAGTACTTCATATCCGGGACAGACTAAAACACTTCACATCTAGAAGTGAATATGAAGTGCTTAAAATACTTAATGGCTCTAAATTAATTAGCGTTGTAGCAACATTAGCTGACGCTGGAATGTGATCTCAAGTACTTGATGCCAGTAAAGTCCCCAGTACTTGACCCACAAGATGGATCTCACGCACTGACATAAATCAGTTCTCCCGGATATGATCTGAAATTTGATCTCAAATACTTGATGCAGTAAACGATCTCCTATATTTAACTGAAAGTAAGAACTCACGTATTTGACTCACGTAAGATAGTAAGATATCTCGTAAACAGCTTTGGAATAAGATATAATTTATATCACTCCAAGAACCACTTTAGCTCCAGTCAGATATATCGTATTTGGCGCTGGAGTTAGATCTAGGAAATTCGACTTCACAACGATACAGCTTATTTGGGTCCTTTAGAATCTCATGCATTTTATTTCATTTCATATTATTAGATCAACGGTATTTGGTTCAAATAAGGACCAAAGAAGACAAATGAGAGCTAAAACTAAAGTTTTGAGATGTCAACTGGCGACATGGTATCGGTAACAATCCCATAAATTGTTTTCCTCTCCAGCTAGCCTTCTTTTGTCTCTCAACTCCCTGTGGAGTAGTTGTCTTCATAAAGTACTTCCCAAGCCGTAGTCTTTGGTGCAATTGCATTTAGATCGCCCCATATCCTTCCTGTTTTCTTCGCCTATGTTCCCGCCTCTTTTCTCAAGTATATTTTGGTATTACCCTTTGTCTACTCCCCTGACAATGAGTTCGTGGGGAGATATATTAAACATAAATTAAACTGCTAGAATAAAAATTTATATAAGAGAAAGAGTATCTGAGGTTATGCCCTATGGGCCAGCTACGGCTCGAAAGGGCAATAGATAGCTAGATAGATAGATAGATAGATAGATAGATAGATAGATAGATAGATAGATAGATAGATAGATAGATAGATAGATAGATAGATAGATAGATAGATAGATAGATAGATAGATAGATAGATAGATAGATAGATAGATAGATAGATAGATAGATAGATAGATAGATAGATAGATAGATAGATAGATAGATAGATAGATAGATAGATAGATAGATAGATAGATAGATAGATAGATATTGCCTTCTTTGGTATCAGTAACATTGAAATGTTATACCTGACCACTTGCTATATTGAACCTGTCCACATGCTATATTGTACCTATTCACATGCTATATTGTACCTGTTCACATGCTATATTGTACCTGTCCACATGCTATATTGTACCTGTCCATATGCTATAATATACCTGTGCACATGCTATATTTTACCTGTCCACATGCTACATTGTACCTGTCACATGCTGCATTGTACCTGTCCACATGCTATATTTTACTTGTCCACATGCTATATTGGGAGCCTCGATAGCTCAGTGGTTAGTGAACTGGACTACAATGGACAAGGGGGAGGGTTCGATCCCAACCGACGGCTTCCTGGTTCACCAAGCCTTTAATGGGTACTGGATTTTTTCTGGGAAAGTGAAGCAGCACGGGCGTAATACCGACCACATTACCCCAAAAATCATGTGCCGAATGTCTGTAAAATGTATGGTCACTAACACCATATTCCCTATACGCCACTTGGCGTGACGGTACTTTACTTACTTTACTACATGCTATATTGTACCTGTCCATATGCTATATTGTACCTGTCCATATGCTATATGTACCTGTCCACATGCTATGCTGTATTTCGGCAGTGGTGTCGTGTGTGACGAGAGAGCTAAGTAAAGCACATATGTACCTCTGTTATTCTCAGACCACGATAATGCAAGAGGGGTTGTTGCATGAACATCACATTCCAGTAGTAAATCACATCGTAGTTAAAATGACATTCCAGAAGTGTAAACACTAATGGCTACACGAGTTGTATCACTACAATCAAGCACGGAAGTATTCACCTATCAGAGGTGTGACTTATTAATGAAGAGATAAACCTTATTTTGGTAAAGCATTAGTGTCTCATACTGAGTGCTGCTTTACTGAACATCTTCTCTCGTGGCTGAATTTGCCAATCCTGGACAGACAGGTCCATCCACAGAACGAGCAAGGTGTACCCGCGGTACCCGGCCTTGTCTCCTTTCTTTTGCGCCTTTTGTTTTCTGAATTTGACATCAGCACTGTCTCGAAAGTTGCTGCGCCATTTTTTATGTTTGCTCTCCATATGCTACGATCCGCAGCCACATTTTCCCAGCTTCTTTCACTGATAGAGAATTCCCTCAAGGAAGCCCTGCAAACATTCAAATCTCAGCACTGGTCTCCCCTTTGGTCTCCTTCCGTCCTTTAGTTCTCCATACAATTTGTGTTTGTGAATACGATTGTTTGCCATTCTTCTTACATAGCACAACCACCTTAGTCTACGACTCCTAAGTGTTGCCATGATCGATGGGAGTTTGGCTCGTGGTAAGACATTAGAGTTAGTTGCTTTGTCCTGCCATGATCGATGGGAGTTTGGCTCGTTGTAAGACATTAGAGTTAGTTGCTTTGTCCTGCCATGATCGATGGGAGTTTGGCTCGTTGTAAGACATTAGAGTTAGTTGCTTTGTCCTGCCATGATCGATGGGAGTTTGGCTCGTTGTAAGACATTAGAGTTAGTTGCTTTGTCCTGCCATGATCGATGGGAGTTTGGCTCGTTGTAAGACATTAGAGTTAGTTGCTTTGTCCTGCCATGATCGATGGGAGTTTGGCTCGTTGTAAGACATTAGAGTTAGTTGCTTTGTCCTGCCATGATCGATGGGAGTTTGGCTCGTTGTAAGACATTAGAGTTAGTTGCTTTGTCCTGCCATGATCGATGGGAGTTTGGCTCGTTGTAAGACATTAGAGTTAGTTACTTTGTCCTGCCACGATCGATGGGAGTTTGGCTCGTTGTAAGACATTAGAGTTAGTTGCTTTGTCCTGCCACGATCGATGGGAGTTTGGCTCGTTGTAAGACATTAGAGTTAGTTACTTTGTCCTGCCACGATCGATGGGAGTTTGGCTCGTTGTAAGACATTAGAGTTAGTTACTTTGTCCTGCCACGATCGATGGGAGTTTGGCTCGTTGTAAGACATTAGAGTTAGTTGCTTTGTCCTGCCATGATCGATGGGAGTTTGGCTCGTTGTAAGACATTAGAGTTAGTTACTTTGTCCTGCCATTTGATGTCCATAATCTTGCGAAGGCAACGCACATGGAAGCTGTTTAACCTTTTCTCATGCCCTGCATAGGTATTGTGAAACGACTTGTTCAGCTTAAGTAGTGTAGGAGGGCAGCCAACATTTTCCATCACCTTGTATAAACCTGCTCTATAGAGGTCTTCTCTGTTCCTTGCATTTTTCTTGCAACAGGCGGAGAGTAAAAATCATATCCGTGGTTGACCGTCCAGCTCTAAACTCACACTAGGACTCAGGAAGGATACGTTTCGCTAGTTGATGTAGGCGCTTTAAAACAATTCTTGCGAATGCCGTTCCAGTTATACTCAGGAGGGATATACCCCTATAATTGTTGCAATCACCCGTGTCCCCCTTATTTTTATATAACGTTACAATCTTGG